>VWPV01000490.1:0-10186 GCA_013389885.1 Geococcyx californianus | reverse complement strand
GCCCGTCCCAGCTGAATTAAGTTGCCACTGTGTTTCACTAATGTTCATCTGATGCTTAATGAATTGGGGTGTTATTACCATTGGGTAGAGGTGAATTAAAATCGAGTCTAAAGCCTTTTCATTCATTTAGCTAATTATTCTCTGCATTCATTGCACGCAGATGAAATTATGAAAGGCTCCCTGTTTTGCGAGATTTGGATATTTCACACTTGGAACGTAAATTGGACTGATTATCCTTACAGAATTATTGTCACATTTGTAAGTCTGGGTGCCAGGAAGGAATAAGCTGTGAACTGCCACATTCCCAGTCTTTCAGACCCTTGGAACAGGAGGGAAAATCTCTATCCTTCAATTTTGTATCTAGATCATTTTGGTGTACTAGACCTAAACCAGAGATAGATTCTCTTCTCCTCTCCCCAAATGTATAAACAGCCATCACTCTGAAACTTCAGAATCATTCAGCTCATGTTTCTAAAAATTAGCTTCCACTTCCCTGCTTCCATTCCCATACTCACTGGTTCCAAGCAGAAGGCAAGATGCTGAAATGCTTAAGTGCCTTCTCATGGCACTGTCTGCTGGGGAACTGAGTGCAGGAAATCTCTTGAAATAGATCATTTCTCATACAAATTACAGTCTCCTAAGTGACTTCCAGACATTCCAGTTCATGGTTGATTTTCACCCAGGCAGAAAGTCTTGAGTGTTTTGTATTTCCTGTCTTTTAAGCTAACAGTTCTCGGTCATGGTGTAGAGCAGGGGTATCAAACTCACTGCCCACGGGCTGAATCCAGGACTCCACCTTGTTTTATCCGACCCGGTACCTTTTTTCTTTTGGGTGGCACCACTGAGCTCCTTGCCCCTGCGCTCCTGCGAGCGCACTGGTCACGTGTGCAGCATGTGTGACACACGTTACATTGCAGGAGAACGGCAGGAGCTGTGAGTTTGACACCCCTGATATAGAGAAAGTCTTTACTGCTGGGATACTGGCCTCCCGTGGGAAGACTGCTCTGCGGTAAGGACAGATTCAGCTCTCAGTTGTTGATCCAGTCATACTACAAGTATATTGCTTCATATTTATACAGCACAGCAAAGTCCCTTCTCTGTAAGAACATGTCCTCAGAAAAATCCAATACTGCACCAAACACCAGATCAGATCTTAACAGTTCACTCTTTAGCCTGTTTTTTTTCTAGCTTTTTTTTCTGTCTATATGTGTACAGAGTGAAGATTTACCACACATACATGTACTTGCACCTTCCAAATAATACAGGCAAGCTCCTGAAATACATTGAACTCTGGTATTTCAAGAAATATTTCTATTTTGGAGAAAGATTTCAGTATATTCAGATTAAAAATTATGTTGTAAAAAATCTCCCAACTATAAAAAAAAAAAGAAAACTAATGAGGAAAGTAAGTCTGGCATAAAACTGAACAAACTGGAGGCATCTCATACATAAACTTGGAATCCGAATTCATTCATCTCCCATGGATGTGTGAAATACACTGACAGTTTGCTTAGTCAAATGTCTTGTCTGGCTGATGGCTGCAGCAATAGCACATGAAAGAGACTATGTAAAATAGGGGACTAAAATTATTCTTCAGCTGTGCTCCAATAACAAAGACAATGTTGAAAGCAACAACATCTGCGTTATATGGCAGAGGCAGTATAAAAAATGACTGTTAACTTTACACACTGTGAAAACCAGGGATGTTTAAAACAATTGCATTCCCATTTTGTGATAATGTGACTATGACTATATTCTTGACAAAAATCAGTTATAATTCCAGAAATAAGAAACAAGAAGCAGAAATAAGCCAAATTCCATAGTCTCCCAGAATTTTATAACCGTTACCAGTATTGCACAAGACATTGACTTCAGGATAATTACTCCTGGAAAATGCTGCGATCTCCTAAGCAAAAGCTCACTTGAGTATTTACCCTTCGACATATTAGGACCGAATCTAAGGAACAGGTCTAATGTTACTTTTTCCAATTGGCAGAATTGCAGACCAGATTTCCCCTCATGCTGATAAAAAGATGTTAAACTGCAAATGCCTTGTGTGGCCTCCAGAGGTGCCACTGTCAGCAATGAGTTAGACCAGAGCTTGCAGGAATNGTGCGTGCCTCCTTTAATGTCCTTCCTCTGCCCTCCCACCCAGATGCACAGCAATTTCCACTGTCTGCTCGCGTGAAAGACCCTGGGTACAAGCAACAGATGTTCTTATTCCTTTACTAATACCCTTCCTCCCCCAAGACACCCTTTTACCCCTCATTCTCCATCCTCTCGCCATCATTCCCAGGATTTGGGAAGTGAGAAAGAGGGCTGAACGAAGGGATTGCTTCACAGCTTGCATGGGGTTGGAGCAGCTGTCTTTTTATCTCCCAGGCTTGGAGGATTCCTCCAGATATCCTGCTTCCAGCTGCTTAGCTGTCAGTTCTTCTTAGCTTGGCTCTCACTGCTGCTTACTGTGAATTTCAGTGGAGAAAGCTCTCTCCACAGCTCGCTCTTCCTAATAACACATACATCCCTCATTTCAGGAGGGTCTGGTGAGATTCCTTGCCTCTCCTTGTTGCTGACCCTTCGGACAGCCAAGATAGAAACTTTTCTTTGGTTTTAAGGGAGAAGCTCCTTTTTTAAATTGCCAAAAAAAAGGAAAATATATATTCCAAAAAAAACCAGGAAAGAAATGTCTAATAAATTAAAAAGTAAAAAACTTTATTTAAATCTTTTTGTTGCAATCACCAGCCTTTCAAGTAGTAAAAACATTGCTAGCTTTGTCCTACCTCATGTTAGAGATCTAAGAATTTGAATACCTGCAGCAAACTCTGGCTTATCTTTGAATCTAAAATGATTGAAAAAGCAGCAATGACACCCAGCTGGAAATTCAGCTGACTCATGAAGCAGCACCACCAAACTCTAGCTAAGTCTGTTCTACTGTTCTTCTCCAGCAAAAAGGAGCTATTGCAGGAACAGAACAGTCCCATAACATTTCTCTTCAATTTTACTGGTGGAAATATCACCTTTCATGTATCTCCGAGCACTCCTGAGAGTCCTGTGATGCTGAAATCATTTTCCAAGCCAAGCCAGCAAACCCTTGAGAATTTGGAACTCATTTTTAAAAGAGTTTACTACGGCTTCGTTTACATCTGTTCCCACCTAAAAGCCTCTTTATCTCTTCTTAAGGAAGGATGTCACCTTGGCCTGTTAACATGTCCAAATTATGAACTATCTTGCTTTCATTTTGATTGATATCATTATACATTTCCTCAGGTTGGGTAATGTAGAGAGTGAAAGACACAATTTTTCCCGTAAAGAAGACTTGAAAATTATTTCTTAACATAATGCCTCTGTCCAAAATGGTATTTAATTATGTGAACATTGAATGAAATAATCTCAAATGTAGGTGAAGAAATAAGACCTGGACTAGGTCCATTACTTGAAAGAAAAATTGTGTTGTACTGTTCTGGAGGAAAAAGATAGAATGATAAAGTGAAGGTTGGGTTGAGTTTTGGTAGTTCCTTAAACAGATACTTGATTACTTGTTTCAGTTTGGGGTTTTTTAATTTGTTTCCTCATTTTGGTGTCTAAATACATAGGCTTTTTTATCCACATACTGTTGCTTCATTTTGAAGATAAATCAACTTGGCTCCTTTATATCTGTACATTATTACCAACTTATGATAGTGTATACCATTACCCTTTCTTAATGTCCTAAATACTGAATAGCAGTGCTTGTATTCAGAATTCTTTGCAATGTTACCAATGCGAATAAGAACGAGCGAATAGGGTGGCCTGTTGGTCTGAGAGTATGCAGTGCTTGACACAGTCACTCACATGCATGTACAAATTTAGAGCCTATCTGAAAACAAGTTTAAGTGGCATAATTCCACCTTCATGCATGCAAAGTGCAATTTAACAGCCTTTGTGTCAGTTACAACATATGTCTAGCAGCTGGATGCCGAGAGAGTGGGAAACGCAAACTGTACAGAAAAGCCATAAGGGAGTACTCAATGAGTGTTTTCTAAGCGAACAGCACAAATAAAATTACAAGTAGAAACCTCTGTTACTCTATCTACACAAATCCCTATCCACCACCACACAAAATCCCCATTAGCCATCCTACGTACTTGCCTTTCCTTTCGCCCTGATTTTTAATAACTATAAGAGATGAGATGTTGCATGCTGATCCATCTCACTGCAATTGTAATATTGAGTAGATTCCAAAGGGACCTCATAAAAGCATATTATATTAGAATATTCTACACAGCAGAGTTGTTTGTTTTGTTTCTTTTCCTGTGGAAATACACTTCACGTAAAGATGATGTCTATCTATTTCTTAACTTGTTCCCAGACCTATTAGATTATGAACCCTTTGGCAGATATGGTCTAAAGGTGTCAGAGGCAGAGCTCCAAAGACTGATAGTTTTCTTACATGCTTTCTGGAAGTAAGTAGTGACACTAAGAAAGAGGAGTGTAATTTGGCATAATTTCAGGTGTTAGACTATGTAGAGAATTCACAATCCCAGACTGCATTTTGTTAGACTTCAAGGTCTTTCCACCACAATGCTCAAATCTGCAGGACAGGCATTCACATTCATTCCCACAAACATACAGACAGACAAATTCAGAAAGAATGTGGAGCTGAAATATATTACAGAAATCTTTCCAGAAAGATTAGTGTATGCTTATCAGACTATTTGTTTCATACGGTAAAAGATAAATGCAGGCATGTCAGCCATAAAACAAAAAACTTTACTGCCATTTAATTCCTGATGGAGTGGTAGAATGAGCTAGTAAAATCCCTGAAATTCATTTCTGTCTTCATTGTACATCATCAGCAGGATTATTTATTAAGATGGTGGGGCTGTCAGAGAACAGCCTCTTGCAAGACAGACTGTTTATGAAAGCTGTAATCATGTAGATGATATCTAATCACATATGATTATCTAGTCTGCGTAGGGAATTAAATTAGGTCAGTGAAAAACACCTGAGTTGTCACCACTGGAATAACTTTGGATCAAGCCATCATGTGTTCAGTTTAAATTGAACTGAATTAAATTATACCAGGTCTGGGATTTTAAACAACAAAACTGAGAAAGCAAGGGCATGGGTCAGTGAAAACACCTGGACAGGAAAAGTCAATTTAATTATACTAATACTAGGAAAACTATCAATAATTTTTGAAAAAAAAAAAAAATTAAACAGGGATTTCAAGATAAATCACCTATATAAAGAAAATAGGAAGAGAAATATAGGTTCCAGAGTATTGTTTTGAAAAATATGGTAGTATCATCTGTTATATTAATTTCTGTTTATATTTAGTATTGGTTTATATTAACAAAATAAAAAAATATAACAGTAAGAGTCAGCAGTTACCCTATAAGGGAACGGTTTGAGATTGGCTAGTTCAAACAGATTGCAGCAACTCAATAGTTTAAAGTGACTGACACATTCTGTGTCTTTGGAGGTATTAATTGACTTACTGGATGATTAAAAGCATCTGCTATGTTGTTGACACAGGAAAAGGATGAAAGTCAGTATCAGCAGAAATTGATTACTTCAGGCCAGGAGTGACATCACCAGCTATCATCACTGAGCTGGATCCCTGGACCAGCCAAGCATCGGAGTTGCAGGGGCAAAAGAAGCTCCATGGAAAATAACACTCAATGCATTTATTGGGAAGATTGCATACTGCATCCCTCTTTACTCCCAGCAATAAAGAAAAGAAGGTAGCATTCCCAGGCCCATACTTCAAGGTGAGGCTGTTTCCTGATTGGCTTGCACTGTTGAGTCACATTATGGCCTCAGCTGAATACAATGATGTTAATGATGTGAAAGTGAAGTTATAAGGAGCAGCAGATGTGGGTACTGATTAGCCTCCTGGTGGGGGGAGGTGTTTTGGTGTGTCCTGCAGAGGAAGGAGATTCTTTTGCTGTTGGATAGAAGATTGACCACGTGAGTTTGGCTGTATGTCAATTTTCTTCATTTTTTGTTTCTGACCTTCCTGAAAGACAAGCACTGTAAACTGAAGGGCTTTTTACTGGTCTTTTTCAAGCTTAGTTAAGGAGGGCATGTGAATGATAGCGAGAAGTGTAGTGTAATCTGTAGGAGTTGCTGGAGTAAAGTAAAACTAGCAGTAAAAGCAGTAGCAGTAAATTCAGGGAGAAAAAAACTTTAATCGAAGGTTGTAGTGAATGTGATTAGTCTTCAGGATTTGCTCTGCCAGTTTGGATTTGTTTGCTTGATAAATGTATTTCTCTTCCTAGAGCATTTGGTAAACCTTGTTTCCTTAAAGTTTCCTTTACCCAAGAATTGTAGTGGTCTTAAAAGATTTGAGATTAACTGAATTATGTAAAGTGACTTATAAATGATAACTTCAGTCTCTTTTAGAGAGTTAAAAATAATTTCTTAAGATATGAGTGAAACCCTGATGCCCTTCAAGATATTTCCAAGGTGCTTTCAAAACAGCTTAATGCTTGTCTGTGTGAATCTAGATTATTTTTATAGATGAGGAAACTACTGAAGGATTGCTTGCTCTGCTGTTCTTCCACAGTTAAAGCTATGGCTTTGTCTTAATTTAAAGCCTGCTTCCAGCTGCTCTTAGCATACACATCTCAGTTCAAGCAGCTTCCCAACTGATGTGCCTGGGTGGAATGAGTTTGATAAATAAGATGGATAGATATGGAATTCCTGAATTGCATTTATGGAAAGGAATTTTATCAGCCTGAAGCATGTCACTTGTAAAACTATGTATACAAGGTTATCTGGTGTAAATGCTGATACCCCATAAAGTGCATTGCTATGTGATGGTGATGTGGAGGATGGATGGCTTTTATCTGAACAGGTTGCTATAGCACGGTGCTCCCCATGAGCCAGCTTGGGTTGTGCTGCAGCCAACCACTAATGAACTATGTCTGTACTTGCTTGGGAACAGCTGGAAGTTTGGAGACATGGAAAAAATCCTGTGTGCTTGGATGGGACAGCACCTTCTAGACATTGTCTGCCCTCAGATAATAGTGTAAAGGCACTCTTAGCCATACTGTTTCAACAAAGGTTGAAGCCTTGAAAGGGATGTTAAAAAACAAACTAGTTCTATAGCGTCTCTTTCAATTTGCAGACTGCACAGGTAGCGTCTTGACTTAAAATTTTAAAGTGAATAGCACTGCTGAGTAGACTAACCTCCAAGCAATCACGATACAAGCTTCCTTTTCAGCTTACTCCAAGCTATGTCCATTTCTCCTCCCTCTCTCCTCACTACAGCTTTCTCTTAGCAGGGTAAATGCTACACTCGGTACTGTTGCATTTGCAGGGCTCCAGACCTGCAAGTTAAATAAACAGTGGTAGGGTATATTCCATTTCACTTCTAATGGCAGTAAATCTGGCTGTTATTTTAGGATTGACAGGTTTCTGGGGAGCATTTGAATTGAGGAACAACTTATGTTTTTCCTGCTTGTACGCCACCTTTAGAAAGCTGCAATTGTTTCCTTGGGAAATGGTACTGTGGGAAGGAAACCTAAATGTGTTTGCTTGTGCAGAGGTGATAGCAAAGCTGACTGATATCCTATCTTGTGTGCAGCAGTGTATGAGCTGCTCAGAGGAAAGCTACAGCTCTGTGAAAGGCCTTGGCTTTGCAATTAAATGCCTGCAAAAGGGAAGGGGGTCAGGGAGAAACTGAAACTGCAGAACTGTTCTTGCTGTCTGTAATTCATAAAAATTCAAAGTTTTCTTGCGTGAAAAGAGATAGCTCTCCACTATGTATCCTAGACCAGAAAAGCATAACGAGGCTTGAAAGACACAAAACTATTAAGACTTCAACAAAAATCTGGAGATTGGAAAAGCAGAGAAACAGAGACGGGGGGAGATTGACGTTAGTAATAAATGGATCTTATGAGGATACTACTCATAACTAGAAGGGTTATATATTTCAGAAGGATGAAAAGAAGGTGCTCTACTATAGAGTCCAATTCATGGGTTGTGAATATAAGAAGCTACTGAGACAACTTAGCAGCTGCTCTTTGATTCGTACTAAGCTGTAGGTATTCTGCATCGTATGGAGACCTTCTGCCAAGACAGGTGAGAAGAAATGCTAAATAGTAAATCAAACTGTTTCATGTGAGTCCCCATGAGGATCAAGAAGAAATCCAGACCCCCTGTTTAGAGCCTTGTATAGCTATCAGTTCTCTCTACATGGCAGAAATGAGCTGACAGATGGATTAAGAGAAATGGAATACATTATAGTGATGAATAAACTCACAGGCAAAGCATTGGATTTGATCTAATGAAAGCAAGATCAGCTTTTAATGCAGATGAGAATACTGATTACACTGTCATTGCCATGCTTTGGTATTTCAGTGCTCATTTCCAGCTTCAGCTGGATACAGGAATAAAATAATGAAATTCAGAAGGTTTTTGGCCTTCTCATGATTTTTCAGGGAAGTGGTCCTGCTATAAGAGGAGTAAAATATAAAGACATAGACACCTTGATTCATTTCTAAGCCATTCACCTCCTTCCATTCTTGTTAAGTATTCCTGGAACTGATGTTTCCTTTCCTCCAGCAGCAAAGCATTCCAAATGTGTTCTGCTTTTTGTATGTTATTGGATGGAGTTGGAAATAGCTCCACTATCAATTATGTGAGTTGACTCGAGCAAAGAGACAAAGGAATTGAATATGAAAGAATTGCCTGGCTGTGAAGGTGGGGAAGGGGGGAATGGGCAGGTACAGTCTTTGAAAGGCAGCAATTATTTAAACAAGCACAACAGAAGAGTTTTGTCTGAGTTATTGAATAAATTGGACTGTCGGGAGAGCACCAAGATGTTCTGAGCCACCCCTGTGGCACCAAGTGCTCTCACTTGGTGGGAGGAGGATGTACAGGTCGACTAAAAGCAGATGCTCTTCTAGGGTTTTTGTACCTGCTCTGTGTTCTAGCTACTCACTTCTCACTCTCAAAGGGGCAAGATGAGGGTGACTGTCCCATTAGCACCCTTCATGAAATTACAGTGGGTGAGTTTTCTTCCCCTCTGTAGGAAAACCAGTTGCTTTAGTAATTTATTCGTACTTTGTGAAGAGGTGACTTTACACCAAGATGTTTGGGCACAGGGATCAGGAAGTCTGGCACAAATTGTCTTGACTGTGTGCAAAAAGCTGCATGAGTTAGTAGCAGCGGCATCGTATTTGAAATACATTGCATCACTGCAGTGGCAGAGGTATATGCTGATGTGTGTCCCTAAGTTGCTATGGTATCTGAATGCCACAGACCATTAGTCATGTGACAGTTTGTGCCTAGATACTGCTGTGATTGATGCTCCAATAAATACCTGAGAGGAAGGGGTAGAGCAGAGAGAAGGGGAGGGATGAAGGAGCTGATGGAAGTGACCTTATCCCAAGAGTTGCCAAATACCCATGATGGCCATAAAAACTAAAGAGACTAAAAAGTTAATTTGTATTCAGCTGAGGATCCAGCATTGTAAAAAGAGGAACTAATAAAGTAGTTATTTTCCATCTTAATGTCAGTATATTAAGCAGCTGATAAAGTCTGATACAGAAGGACAAATACTATGTTTCTGCATATATACAGCATACAAAGGGGAAAGCCTGTGTTAGGCTGGGACTCTGGACTCAGCTTATCCTTGTAGGCTTTTCATGTCACTGTGGTAGAGCCATTTATCCTCTGTTCCTCTTTCTAAAGGTAATTTACCCTTTTCCAGAGGTACTGAGTGTAGAAATATTGCTATTCATGCTAAAGTGCGTTGACTGCCATAATGAATTTGAGCACTGTGCTAGTAGGAGATAATTGAGTTACTAAGACAGAAGGACAAAACTGTGTTTGTTTCTGTCATGGTGGTTCTTCACTAAGTATTTGATGCTAATTGCCACCAGGCACTCAAAAAATGTCACTTTGTAGCAGGAATGCAAGGACAGGCTTTCTGTTGACTTCTGCTATGCTGGTGCCCTTGCTGTAAGGAAAGTGCCTGGGGCCTAGGGGATTTCTACAGCTTCTCCTTATATTATAGTTGCATGACTCCATTTTCTTTTTTTCTCCCTTAGCCTGGAAAGGGAAATTTTTGAAATGGATCTTAGCAAGGAAACAGTGTATTATTGTTCAGCACATATGTTTAGTCTCAAGATGAGAATGGAGAATTTGGCCAGTCTTAGCCAATATATAATATATTATTATATATATATATATA
>VWPV01000488.1:0-28864 GCA_013389885.1 Geococcyx californianus | reverse complement strand
GTGCTCTGCCCAGAAAAGCTTCTTTCTTCACACTTCTGTGCTGCAGAGAAAGAGAAGAAAATATTTTGCCTTTAGTGTTTTCATTTAAGTAAAGCTATTGTCTCTGTAGAGGAACTCCGCTGCTCACAGCACTTGCTTCATTTGATATAAATAGATGCATTTGCATCAGTTCAAGGTTTCTGACAGCTGGGTTAGGCAAGATCAGAGCACAGCAGATCAATTCTACTTTATCAGTGTGTCATAGGTGGGACATATTGACTATTAGTGTTACAGAAACAGGCACGAGAAAAAAGATAGGACAGTGAGGGGCAAGGCAGTTAAGGATTACCCAGTGTGGTCTGATCACACTCAACATCCAGCAATAAATATTCGCGTGCTCCTTCTGTGATGTACGTTTGTGCTACTGGGCAGGAAAAAGAACTACAGGGAATGTTTTGCCCTTGGCTTTTCATGTAAGTAAAGTCACTGTTTCTGTAGAAGGGGAACCCTACTGCTTACAGCCCAGATTTCGGTACACATTTCACCAGACTACACGACACACGTCAGAAGAACCGCGGCCCACCCAACCCCCTCCCCCCCCGTAGGAACGCGAGGGACACCCCAACGCCCCGCCGGACCCCCCCGCGGGCGGCGGGACATGCTCAGTGCGAGCGGCGCGCCCCGCCCCCGCCTGACCCGGATACAGACGGCGCTGCCTCCCCGCCGCAGGAGCGCGAGACGGGCCGTCCCGTCCCGTCGCCGCGGCAGCAGGAGCCGCGTCCCGGCCGCGCCATGGGGCAGTGCTGAGCGCCTGCCCCCGCTCTCCGACCGCCCCGCCGTGTATCCCCCCCCGCCCCTTCCCTCGCAATGGCCCCCATGGGGATCCGCCTCTCGCCGCTCGGCATGGCCGTGTTCTGCTTGCTGGGGCTCGGCGTCCTCTACCACCTTTACTCCGGCTTCCTGGCCGGCCGCTTCGCCTTCTTCATGCTGAGCGAGCCGGCAGCAGGAGGCCCCGAGAGCCCGCGGGGCTCCGCGCCCGCCGGTGCCGTAGACCTGCGGGAGCTGCTGGCTGTGTCCGTGCTGGCGGCGGCGCGGGGCGGCGAGGAGGTGAAGCGGGTTCGCGAGGGCAACGTCCTCAACGCCAAGGCGAAGGGGAAGACGCGGGAGGGGGCCGAGGAGCAGCTGACGAGCGGCGACCTCCTGTCCAACCGCAGGATGTTCTACCTGCTGAGGAGCGCCTTCCCCGCCGTGCAGGTGGGTGCCGGGCTCCCTCCCGCTGCGCTCGGCCGATCCTTGCAGGCCGGAGTCGAACCGGCTCCGTTTTTTAGCCGCCGACGGGGAAATGCTACCCTATTTGCAGTTTTCCTTCCCCTCTTTCCTGATTCTGTGGCAGTGCCACCTCATGCTTGGTTGCCGTAGGTGCTGGGCTGCAGGGGAAGGGGTTTAGTTAATACAAGAAGTAGCTGCTGTTACAAAAAGGTGGAATATTTTGATTTAAGTTAAAGTAGAATTAGTTTTCCATAGAATTAGTTTTATAGTTAACTGAAGTTAAGTTTCATCTAAGTAACTGCATTTTTTGAAAGCTAGACAGAATGTCCCTCTGATAGTAGAGTGGTTTTTAATAGCATTTTTTTGTAGCATGTTCTTTTATAGCATGTTTTTTCAAAGTGTTTTTACTGACTCTGTTTTTTTAGAAGTGATAAGGTCTTGTGTTAAGTATGGTATATGTCTTCTTCTTTAGTCATCTCTGTTGCATTCTTTATTTATATAAAATACTAGGTGAGATGGAGAGCTGTCTCCAAAGCTCCGATTAGCAAATAATTTGGCTGTTGTGAAGTTCATAATAACATTAAAATTAGTTCTTGTAAAGTAACAGAATATGCATAAGAAAGACTTCTGGGAAAACTTACACATGTGCATGTAAGTGGGACATATATTCTGTAACCATCTCTTGTCTTGTTGTGTGTGATTGATGGAAGTCATTCACTCATGCATCGAGTGCTGAAATTAAAGGATGTTTACTTTCTAAAACTCTAAAATGAGTCTTAAGAGAGTTTATTTGCCAGCATTTTCGGTATCAGGATCGTGTATAGTCAAAGCCATGCAAGGTGAAACTCTCTAAGTTTGAAATTGTATGGATATGGAGGGAAAAACACTGAGTCTAAATCTTATGAGTGTTCTCTGTGGTTAAGGATAGAGGTAACTTCATAGCACTAATTCTGCACATGTTTATGATCCTGAGATTAGTAATGGTGTTATTTCCTTAAATTGTCCTTCCTGCCTTAAGTTATATGAAGAGCCAGGATTGAGGAAAAGGAATTAGGAATTTGAGGTTTAGGAACGTTGTATTACAGTAGCTGAGTTTTCTACCTACTGTGACTTTGGGATAGTAGATAACCTAACAGCTGTGTCACATTATGGGTCACTGCCTACGTGGCCAAGATAAATTTACTTTTCTTACAGAGGTGTACACCTCCCTCTGTTCTCGTTTGCCTTTGAAATCTGTGTCTGACACTTGAGGTTGCACCCAAACCAGAACCCCACTTTGAGGCTTTTTGGTTGTTGGCAGTTTTGTTTCCACTTTCGCTTTAGTAAGTGGGAATTTCTCTTCAGTCTCTTGGTGTTAAATTTCTTAGCTTTTTACAGTCATTTGAAACTGAAAGGAAATACTAAGTTTGGTTTTCAAAGGTGATTATTGGATCCTTTTCTTGCACGAATTGAGAAAAGAAGTAGTGCATTTCAGATTATTTTTTGGTTTAGATCAGTTACTACTCAATGAGTTTTCAATGGCTCTTCTGGAAGTTCCTCAGGGCAGTGGTGGCGAGTGTGGTTTGTGTTTTGTTTTATTTTATTTTTTCAAATGTTGTAGAGAATCCATTTAATATGAAATCGAAAGTAAATGCCAGATTCTTCAATATCTGAAATAAACTTGATATATGGTATAATCATCCTCTATAGAAAGATTAGAAGATTGTGGGATTGTCTGCCAATGGCA
Source organism: Geococcyx californianus (assembly GCA_013389885.1). Classification (NCBI taxonomy): domain Eukaryota; kingdom Metazoa; phylum Chordata; class Aves; order Cuculiformes; family Neomorphidae; genus Geococcyx; species Geococcyx californianus. The sequence continues at coordinate 25,890 of VWPV01000488.1, read as the reverse complement.
AGCCACTTTTGCAGGCCCTACGTTAAAGGAAGAAGTATTGTCCCCTGCTCTTTTTTGCTTTTCATCATCCTCACAGAACTTGGCATTACAGCATATCTATATCACTTCCTGAAACCGGTACACCTGCTCCCTTTCCATAGATGGAAGGTCTTCATTAGTTTCAGTATGTGCTTCTAAGAGAAGGCTGGAGGTTTGGTTTGGGCTTGAAGAGCTCAGTTCACTGTGTGGCCTGTTCTGTATCAGTGGCCACGTGCGTAAACTCATGTGCCACTGTCTGGGATGCATAGCAGGGACAGTCTGACTTGTACATTTTCCTCTTACATGGCATTGACTTTGAGCATCTATGTTTAAAAAAACTTCAATAATTCTTTTTATTTTCCTTACAGCTGACTTGTGCTGCTAGTCTTTAAAAATAGGCGGTACTTTCTGAAGTGCAGATGTGTTCTCAAACACAGTATGAAGACAAAAATATATGTGTACATCTGTGGAACTGGGAAAAAAATCAGGCATATGTCTTCTCTGCCTTATCTTCTCCTCCCCTTAGATTGATTGAGCTTGAGTTTTGAGGATATCTATGAAGAGTTTGACCAATCTTTCAGCTGATCCAGTTATTTGATGTGACTGATCAGCTCTTGGATATTTAGTACGTGGTATTCTGAGTACATGGTCTGGAGAATAATAGTTTATCTCATGTTCTGTTTAAAAAAATATCAGTATACAATGCTTAGAGGGTAAGACATACTGTCTCTTAAAGTCCGCGCTATGATGAAGATATTTTGATTTGGACAAATGGTGTATGAATATAAAACAAAATTGGTTTATTTCATACATGTTGGCATGATGTGCTTCCCAAGTGGAGGGATCTAATCTCAGTCTGCAAATCCTTCATGTGTACCTTCAGCGCAACACATCTAGAACTGCTACGATTTCGTACAACAGACCTGCTGCAGGTTTTTCATGAATATGAGGATTATAGAGGATTTCCAGAACACCTTTCATGTGAGGCAGTATAAGACTGCATTTGGTAAGAAGCATCATACTTTGTACCTCTAGCCTTATCCTCATGTACAGAGGGATGCTTCAGAATAAAAAACATCACTAAAGTCAAATAAACCCCCTCTTCTTACTAGAGAAGATGCGTCAAACCAAAGCTGTCACACAAAACCTGAAAGAATTCCAAGAATAAACTTCTGCAGAATCCAGATTTACTCACATCCTGGAGTCCTTGAGCCTAACAGTACCTCAAGACTTAAATTGGTGCCCTGAAGCCAGAAAAAAAAAAAACAAACAACAAAACCCAAACAAACCAGCACGAAACCTAGGTGCCAAAACAGGCCTATAATGCAAAGGATTGATTGTCCTCCAAGAATAGTTATGGCTTTCCAATGCTTAAATATAACCAGGGGGATAAGACATTTGACTGAAAAACTTAAGTCCATGAGCAGCCTTGGATTCCCTGTGTTGTGCTGCTGGGGAGGAAGAGAGGAAAAAGAACCACAGAAAGTGTTTTGCCTTTGCCTTTTCATGTAAGTAAGGGTATTGTCTCTGCAGAGGAAGAGGACCTCCACTGCTTCCCTCACTTGCTCTAGTTGCTATAAATAGATACATTTGTATCAGTTCAAGGCCTCTGACAGCTGGGTTAGGTAAGAGCAAAGAGGAGCAGATCAATTCTATTTTATCACTGTTGTAGGTGGGACATATTGGATACTGTTATTACATCCCTCAGAAATAGGCATGAGCAAAAGATAGGGGAGGGAGAGGCGAGTCAATTATTCCTACCTTAAGGATTACCCGATGTGGTCTGATCACACTCAACATCCAGCAATGAATATTTGCACGCGCCTTCTGTGAAGTGCGTTTGTGCATTTGATTTTAAAATACATTTTATATTAAAATATATTTAGTGGTTTCTCTTGTTCAGGTCCTCAACTGGCTTGAGGTGCTTACTGCTTCTGCACTACCAGTGTGTTGTCATCATCCATTTGTTTGTCATGTGGAGAGAAGTCAAAGCTCTGATCCAGCTCTAATTGTCCCCTCTGCTCCTTTTCATTTCTGTGTCTATCTTATTGACATTTTCTGGATTACTTGACTGTTTGGATTGGGTTTCAATGCAGCCCCAGTTGTTCCTTGTGCTGACACAGTGGTGGGGGGATAAGAACTGGGGTGGTTATCAGGTGAGGGAACTAAGGTGATGCTCTCGCCAGTCCTGCTGCTGACGGGAGAAAGGACTGAGGAAGCAGTGTTCCCAAGTCCAGTTAGAGACGAGCCAGAAACAGTGGTGTGTTCTGCCCAGAAGAGCTTCTCTATTTGGAGTCGTAATCTCATAATACTGAGGCTTCATCAGCATTACCTGGTAGAAGACCTTTGCATTGGGCATTTCCATTTTTATAATGCTGCTTGTTCAGGAGTCTGTGTCAGGGGCTTGATAGCTGAATTTATCCATGGTAAAAGCTTTACATAAATATAATCTAGGGATATTCTGGTTCACTTCACATTATAGCCCTGCCAGCAGCCTGCATCAGCATATCTGAAGGAGCAGCCCTACTTGCTCAGAAAGGCAGGAATGACTGACAAAGGAAGATGTTTTTCTTAAACCAGCACTTTGGCCTAAGTCCCTCTGTCCTCTGACTATGAAAAAGCCAATTTTGAAGTGACTTATGCAATTCTGCTATTTTGCTTCTGTACTTTACTAGCATTATTTTCACAGATGCAGACTCCAGTCTTACTTGCCAGAAAGAATTCTGCCATATTCTGTCATTTTCAGCTATTGGGGCTTATTCTTGACCAGTGCACTGATTTATTTTCTTACACCAGCTATATGTCGTCTTTTCTCATGTGAGTACTGACTAGAGAAATATTCTTTGTTTCTTCTTTTGTTTTTATTTTGACTGTGGTGGAAACCAAGTCTTCCTCTGTCCACGTCTTTCTCTTCAAGATTCTTTTTATTGGTGCCACCACTGCCCCAACCGCAAAGGTTCTATATCTCTCCCAGTCAAGACAGATGATAAATACCTCATTTCAAGTTTGTCTGTGATAATGCTGGAATCAGACATCAGTTTTTGAAGTGGAAATTTAAGAACGTGTCAGTTTTACTTTTAATGAGATTTTCTTTTAAATTAATTCCACTTTTTGAAGATTAATGTCTCCTAGCACTCAAGGTTTTTTTACAAGCTGCCTGAATTTCTTTCTAGGTTTAAATCTGCTCTTTCCAGGCTTCTGACCACTGTGCCAGCTATCATACTTGGAATACTGGAATTTCATCTGAGATGGCATGCTCTGCATCTGATACTGATTCTGTGGGAAAGACAGATAAGCTAAAGAAGTAGGTTTAAAAAACAAAATGCTACTTAAACTTCAGAAGGATTTCAGTGCTTTGCTGAATAAATGCAGTAATTCTTTTGTCTCTTCATGTTGGGAGGATGTCATCCTCAGGTCTTAGGGGTTTTTGACAAAATTAAGGTTGTTCTGACCTGACTGATCTTGGCAACTGCCAACAAGTTTTGAAGTAAAGCAAGAAGTGTGGACGTTGATCTGAAATCTCAGTAATAGGCATTCTCTGGAGATGCGTCTCTTAACATGGATTTTTAACTGATGCAAGATGACTTATGATGGTGCACTACCTAAAATGAAATTAAAGCCTGTAACTTTATGGTAACAAATTTTGTGATTATCTTTCAGGTGTAATTACAAGTAGTTCAATGGATTTGTGTGTATACTAGGGGTGTTTAATGTGTTAGCTGAGCATCTGGAGACTGGAGTTTCTTAGTAACATAGCAAATGTTTTCTTGCTGTTATATATTGTATTGGTAGACTTCTAATCTGGCATTATTTGGATTTTTCTTTAAAAGTAGTGTTATAACTCTTGTGACAAGCTAGTCATACCTTTCTCTTTCCTCGATTTGGATCAGTACAGAACTGTAACAAAGAATTTTGCCATCAACTGAAACAACTTGTGAGTTAGGGAGCAAGTGGCTTTATTCCTTGTTTTAAATTCTAGTTATTTCTACAGATTACTGGTGGACTCTGAATGCTGTGACACACACTGATTCTTCCTGTTGCATTTTTGTCATTCTCACCAACTTCTATTCATCATAAATTGGGAGAAGCAGAATTGTCATCATCATGTCTCTTTACCACTTACGAAAACCTGGCTTTTTTAAGTCTCCTTCCTGCTGGCTTAATGACCAAAGCCACATAACAAGTTTTGATAAGCGCTGATTGAGCTTTTTGACACTGGGACTTGTCCTTATATTTTGCACCTCCTATTGTCTTGTTCCTGCGTGAAGTGATTTCTTATTGTTAAAATAAATGAAGATATACTTGATGGTGAAGGAGACTCCAAAACTTCTGTCCATTTGGACTTCTGTGCCTTGAAAAATATGTTTCCTTTGTCTGTGTTGTGACATTATTACAGAAGTATTTGGGGTTTTAATTTCAAATGAATGACAAGACCTGCATTTTTAGTATCTTATTATTTTATGTACCAATATATTTTCATACCTTACACATCTATATATAAATATACTTTTTATTTTCGTTATGCTTTATTAGCTTTTAAGAAGCTATTTATATAGAGAACCATATGTTTGGCATGGTCCTCTCTATCCTTTCGTAACAAAATATACCCTGCTAAAACTTGTTCTAAATTGGACCCTAACAAGAGGAGCCTTTTTAAAAGACATGAAGAAGGTGACCTGTAAAAGCTCATTTTTTCTTTCTGATATGTTGTGGTAACCTAAGAAAGAAAAGAACCATTTCAAAAGGAAGCAGCTGGCTTAAAAAATGACAGTGTGTTGAGTAAAACTAGGATTTTTTACTTATGCTGGCAACGTTACTGTTCAAATTGTTTAAGGCTTGAAGGCATTTTAAACTTGAAAAGAAAGTGATATTTTCATTTCCAAGTTTACATTCTGTTTAGTGTCAAGAAATATAAGCTTTCAGGAAGCAGGTTTTGTTCATAGAGAAAACTGCCACTTGTCACCCCCAAATTTAAAAGTTGGAAGGGCAGGATCATGTATGGTCTTTGGCTGCAGGTGAGCTAATTCTTGGTGTGAGTGCAGGTCCTTCCTGCTGTGGCACATTCTGGAGCCCTGTTTCATAACCAGGATAAGTTAGATACTTTCCTTAGTTATTTGGTATGCAGTGCTTTGACCTTAATTCTTGATCTCCTGGAGAGCGCTTTGCTAGTGTGCATATTTATACATCCTGACTTGTTGAGTGGGTGTTTATGTTCAGAGGTTTTGGCATCCTATTCCTTCACAGATTTTTCATATGTACAGATGCTGTGAGAAGATGAGACAGCTTTCACCTCTGATACAGTTGAGGAGAAAAAACAGAGAGAAGCTGAGCAAATAAAGGTAAAGCAGTCTTGAGTGGGCATAAGGGCACGTCGCTTTCTGCAGCAGTGCTACAGCAGTGGTTGGAGGGTCAAGGTGTGAGGATTGGTTTGTAAGTGGGGGAGAGCCCAAAGTCTGTTGGTTGAACTGCTCTCTCCTGATTTGTGACAACTCTGAATTGCAGTTAAAATTGCAGTAAATCGAGCACAGTCCCATGCAGCCACTTAGTAGGTCTCTGTGCCTTTCTGGGTATGCAGTTGTGGCTATGCTCTTACTGGTTACTCGGGTCGTTAGTCCAGAGGGCGAATATAGTGATTAAATATCTTCCACTGCCCACAGGAGATCTCTCAGTCAGCCAGTAAGAAGGTATCAAGATCATTGTTGTTTTATTGTTTGTAAGTGTTTGCATTTACTTATTTATTTCTATCCCTCCATTCTTTTCCTCCATCTTGTGTCGTGTGAATACAAATAGTGAAATTAAGTTTGAATCTTGGATATATGTTATACCTACATTGTGTAATCACTAATGAAATTGCTGTGTATGTCACACAGAGTTAGTGCCCTAATAAAACAGAAAAACAAAGTCAAACATCTATTAATGTTTTACTAACGTTCCCCTGTGCACACATGTGTCTGGGCCTCCAGGCTTTTCATTTTCACGGTCCCATTCAAATCAATAGAATTAACCATTGAATCACAGAATCATAGAACGATTTGGATTCGAAGAGAGATTTAAAGGTCATCTAGCCCTACCCCCTGCAATGAGCAGGAACACCTTCAACTTGATCAGGTTGCTCTGAGCCCCCTCCAACTTGACATTTAATGTTTCCAGACATGGGACATGTACAACCTCTCCGGGCAAACTATTCCAGTTCCTACTCTTGAAATATAATATCCCTTATTCATATGTGGACTAGTGAATATTATGTTTTGTTGTTACCTTAACTGGGAGGGTTTTGTGGTTTGTGTTTTGGGGTTGGTTTTTTTTTTTTTTTTTTGGTTGGTTGTTTTTTTACTTGAGTAGGTAAGTTAGTATTTCTCATTTAATACAGGTGGTATAGCGTTTGTGTTCTCATTTTGTTTTCTAATAAAACAGCACTGAGATTTGGATTTGAGAGAACTATAAGATGAGGATATTGAAGCTCTTCAGGAATAAAGAGCTGTTCTCCCTCATCTTTTTTCAAGATACTAAATTATTTGCATGTTAAAATATATAATAAGTGTTGGAACGGATAAGGATATGGGGAAAGAGAGGGAGTAATACATTTAAAAAGAATTCACGTACCAGCAAACACCTCCTAAGAAAAGCATTACATTTTCGTGTACTGATGTTTTGTTTGTTTTTTTAAAAATTATATATTTGAACAGAAACTCCTGTTTAACTTTTTTAGCATATATTCTTCAGTTTAGTGTATCTTTAATGGATGAATTCAAAGGTAAAACTACAACTGTGTCCTACTCTCTCAATCTAGGAAAAAGCCTGAGTTTGTTCACTGCCACCAACAGCTAGCTAATATTCAAGTAGGTTTGCTAGGTGATGAGCTGCCACAAAGACATTGTGATGTGCTGTTAGGGAGTAATTCTGCATAAGTCAAGGAGCCACTGTGAGATTCCCCAATGTATTTACATGGTTGGGACTGTTGTCTGTTAGGTCAGAGCACTACATTTATCCATGTGTTTATAGTACACTCCTGAGTTGGTCCCTGAGTCCCTGACCAGATCTGTATTCCAATCACCAACATACTGAAGGAAAGTGTATTCTGTGCAATGGGTTTCTATAGTTTAGAAATGCCTGGGTGTTTCCGAAGGCACTCCAGGTGCTGATCTTGGTGTTGCATTTGAACCTCCGCTATCCCATGAAAAGCATTCCTCATCTGTTACAGGATTCTTACACCTCAGACTCATTTTGAGGACACTCTGTGCTGTCAAGATGCAGCCAGACTGCCTTGTTTATGATTTATTTTTTTTCCTTGACATTTCAGTAGTAGTCTGTACTAATTTACATATATTTTATTAAATCTCAGTGTTTGATGCAGTTCTTTGTGAGGAGGGCATTCCCTTCAAGCATGACTGGGGAAGATTGCTTAAAAATAGTTAAACTTGGTGTTGGTGAGCTGCTCACTGAACTTCCTGAGATGGGCTTTCATGGATTACAGCTGTTGGGTGACTACCCAAGAAACTATTTATTTGTCTTCTGTTTGCTGTCTCAAGTTCTTGCATTATGGATTGCTATCTAAATCTGACTCTTAGGAGTAGGCAAAGTTTTATATGTGATAACAAGCATGCAAACCTAATAATTATGCACACTAATGTAGCAGTTTGACTCGTGTCTTACTGGAACAAGCCCTTTTTTTCTGAAAAGTTTTATCATTGTGATTACCTTTTTGCCATAGCTACTCCTAATAGGTTGGACTCGATGATCTCAAAGATCTTTTCCAACCTTATGATACTGTGATACTAGATAATTTGAGTGAAGACTTGGGAATGCAGTCAACCACATACTCCTATCACTTACAGAAAAGCTTGAAATGTAAGGTCATGGACTCTGGAGGCTTCCAGCAAATGGTACTGACAAGTAGGAAAGGAACATGGTATTAATGTAAAGGCATGTTTTCTGTGTGTATTCTCATTCCCTTTTTTTCTCTTTTTAAACAAAGTTCCCAGTGTTAAGGACAGGTGGTGCTCTCTCAGGCAACTTTGTCTTGCAAAGCATGCAATGTAGCTTCTGAACAATAGATAAATTTTATAACTCCATGTACTGTAATGGCTGTTAATATCTACTTGGACTATGAGTTGTAGAAGGTTCAGCCAGGGCGACACAGTAGATGGTCATGTGAATGGAGGAGCTAGTGATCCAGTTGATTTTTTTTTATTTTATTTTATTTTATTTTTCTGAAAGTGGCTCTACAAGCTTATCACTATTACTTTTTTTTTTCCCTGGAAGATTAATCACAGCTGTTGAGAGAGACTCTTCACAAGCATTATAAAAGCTGCAGCATCATAGCCACTGCTACAAAACTTGGATTAGTAGGAGGTCTTTCTTTGAAAACAACACTGTTAATATAGTCTCAGTCTTTTAATTTTAGTGTACTGTTACAACAGGTTTAACAAAATAATTTTCCTTTTGAGGGTTGGTTCCAACCCTTTAACTTCTTGGAGGCCTCTTCCTTCTGTTGAGGAAATGTGTAATATGCTGTAGTGGAACTTAAACTGCCCAAGGGCTGTGTTGAGGCTGCCCAAGTCTGTGGAACTAGTCATCTTGACTTTGCAGGACTGTTTTCCCTAAGGGGAAACACAATCATCAGGTTTATTGTACAGTGACAGATGTTTAATTTGTAAATGTCACAGCAGCTTCAAGGACACTGCGTTTAGCATACAGTGCTTCAAATCCTGGTTTTGTGTGAGAAGACAGCTGGGATGTAGGGCTGGAGCGGAGGCAGTTGTGCTTTCTTTCTTTTTTTGAATTCTCTAGGAGAGGATGGCTTTAACCCTTATCTAGTTATCTGTTACAGTTGAGGTGTGTGATGTCTTTTCTTGTCATGATGTGAATTATGTACGAAGTCTTTAGCTTTCAAATATAGTCTGATAATTGTCTTCAAAGTTACTTGGCTACATCTGCAATAACTGGTTGGTTTAGTCAGAGGGGTTCTATCTGCTCTAGCAGTTGGATACCTGAATCTGAGCTAGCAGACTCAATTCCACCAGTAGCAAGTAAAGGGAAATCTGTGGTTCTAGGTTGTAGATGCATTGCACCCCACATGCACCTACTACTTTGCCTTGACTGAACATCAGAGATTGTCAGTTTGGCGTTCTTTTAGAAGTATCTTAGAGGAAGCCACCTTTAAAGTTAGCAAGAATACGAAAGCTAATATTCTGAGATGTCCTAAATGTCCAGATTGGTTGCACTCTACTTCAGACATATAGCAGACACATGTAAGCCATAGGCATCACCTTCCTACAGTGTAATTGGTAGAATGTGTGTTTCTGAAGGGTTTACACAGGAGGCTTAAAAGGCCCATTGCTTGTCTCATGATGGTAATAGCCTGTAAGTTGCTGAAAAATGACTAATTCATGCACTTTTAGCTGGAGGTGAAGGGAAGAAAAAAAGATAAAAGCAAACCTGTAATTTTCCTGAGCACCACAATTACTGTGTCTTGTAAGTTAATGTAACTACTTTTGTTGTCTTACCATAGATAAATTCTGAAGAGCGTGTTGATACAACTGATGAGGAGACAGTCTCTTGGGATCACAGTATTCCTGAAGAAATAAAACAAAAAATACAGCCTAAAGAGGTTCCAGCAGAAAGTGTTACTGTCTGGATCGATCCATTAGATGCTACACAAGAATACACAGGTAGCTGATTCTTGTTGACAAATCATGTGTGTAATTCTGATGTCTGCCTTTTATACTGGAGACAAATAGTAAGTATTTAAAATGTCATCTCTTGTTAAAGTGTATTATGTCAGAGCTAGTGTGATTTAATTGAATGAAGTGCATAATGAAATCTCTATGGTAATCAGACTGGAGCATTTGCTTTTATGTACACCAACTCTGAAATGGCTTTGGTTTTCCGTGCAACTAAGTAATTGCTAAAATAAGTGGTAACCATCCTTCATGGATTCTGCTGGAATAGCTCATTTCTTTATTTCAGTTGTTACTGTGGCAACGCTAAATATCTCAGAATGTTGTTGCTGTTTATTTAAAAGGATTGTTAAGTGAATATCCTATTTAACTTGACAAAAAATGCTGTTTTTAAAAAAGCATGCACACTTCAACTTCCCCTTTTTCAAATGTTATAAGATGTCACATAAGCTCTTCAAGGCAATCCAACTAAAACTCTTGCTGATAAATACTGAAAACCAAACAGAAAAACGAGGATTTTTTTGTGAATTGATACAATAACTTTTTCAGTTGAATGTTGTTTTGTTTTTAAATTATTGACTTTGAACCAATAGAGGCTAGGAAGTGGGACAGAGAAAGGAAAATAGAGGTATGGATTTCCATGAGATTTCGTGCTGCATAAAACACAGCTGTTAGCAGTAGATATGGTAGGAATAGAGGTTACATCTACTGAACAGGAAAAATTGCTGCAAAATTGAAAAGTCTTTAAAGTCTGGAAAATGGAAGAGTCTTTGAAGTCTTGCAAACTGCAAGGTCATTTGAAGATCTAACAGTTACATAATAAGAGTCAGAATGTAGTATAATCTAGGAAGAAAAACATTTCTGTAATGTCTTATCTGCTTTCTTTTTTTGTTCTTGACATCTGGCTGTAAAATTGCTCACTTTCTCATTTTGCCCACAGAGGATCTTCGACAGTATGTCACAACAATGGTTTGCGTGGCTGTAAATGGTAAACCAGTAATAGGAGTGATACACAAGCCATTCTCAGCATATACAGGTACCTTCATGCCTTCACATATTTCCAACCTCTTCAGTCATGATGTTAATTAAAATTTGATGTCTGAGAGAACATCTGTAGGTATAAATGAGAAAACAGCACCTAGGGTAAAAGAGTGCTGTTACAGACCTCAAAATTAGAGCTGAAAATGTATTTTGTGCTATAAAAACACAAAGCAAAATGCTGCCCTTGTTTAACGTAAAAATTATGCATTAAAAACTAACTGAAAATATGTTTTAAAATTAAGATGTCTTTAATTGGAGTGCTTATAGCAAACCAAAGAAAGTGAAACCTGCTCATACTGACCAGTCTTATGTGTGCTATTATTCTCTAGCAGAGGAGTACTTTGCTCCTTCAGCAGAATAACTTGAGTCTGTGATATTATACCCAGGAGCTGGTGTTTATTCAGTGTGAATGACAAAAAAAAATTAAAGATCGTAATGGCAACTGTTTGTATGTAACAGGCAAGACTATCTAGTTTAGCCTTATTGATTATCTGATGTACCTTTAATGCCACAGCTCTGAGCTAATTCATTCTTTAGTATTAATGATGTATTGGTGAGGATGGCTGCAAGTTTGACAATGTGTATGCGCTTCTGAAAGCTTCAAAGTAGTTTTAGTATTCCCATCTTATATACTATATATTTGAAACAGGAATTTCTGTTCTTATTTTCCCTTAAGCAATACTGACCTCTAGAGTTGTGAAGTTACACACTAGCTCTGGCAAAGAAACCCAAAAGTATTCATTCAGCCTTAGTTTCTGCATTTGCTTTCTTTTTCCCCACCACTGAATGCTCAATATTTTGTGCTAAATATTGTGCTGCCTTGAAATATGAACTTAATTTCCAATCATTTAAGTATGTGCTATATTTACAATACGCTCTAAGAATCTTGGGGGTTTTTAAACATATTTTTGTAAATATTGACATTTAGCACTGTAATTTTGAGAATTTATCTCCTGTAATAACAGTAAAGTTTGAAACATTCAGACATGGCATTGGATGACATGCAATGAATTCTTTCACTCTGTGAAGAGTATTTATTTCCCAAGCTGGCAATACCAATATGTTGTGAGTAGGATTGTTTGTAATAACTACCACACAAACAAAAAGCAATGAAGGGCAGTCAGCATTGTTATTACACGTAATTCAGTCTGTTAGTCCATCACCATACAATCTGGCCCTCTGCTGAGATGAAATTGCTGGTTAGTCTGCTAAGTAAATGTTAAATTAGTGGTTAGAGGATGCCACCTACCAAGCTTGGCTTTGAACCTTATGGTGAAATAAGCAGGAGGTTGTGTAGTCTAAATTCAGTCCTCTGAAACATGCCATCAAATGTTTTTCTTTAGTATTAGTAGTCACCTGAACTATTTCCTTCCTTAGCTTACTGTCCTTCTGAATAAAATGACTCAGTCACATTTTTACTATCTGCTTTGAACGGTAGCAAGGCTTTTTGTTCTCTTAAAGTTGTTTGAGAAAACATTGGATCTATTTCTGACTCAGAGCCATCCTTTTAACCTGGCTTTACAATTTTAAGTTGCGAGTATTACTACTTGGAAATTTTTTGTCTTACTCTGGGTTTATGGAAGTGTGGCTCAAGAATAGTCAGGCATAGTTTAGTGCCATATGCACAAAAGTGTCTGTCTGGAGGGGAGCTGTTTCTTTTTCTCTTTGCTTCCATGCAGGTGGGCTTGCACCCCTCATTTCTGTCAGCCCTAACTTTCCCTTTTACAATAGGGAGGGAAATGAATTCGCAGGGATCCAATTTAATTTTCTTAAATAAGCATCTTTCATCTTTACGCTTAACAGAGATTGCCTTTTGTAAATCTTAGCAGAATTTGTGTTTCTCTTGTAGCATGGGCAATGGTGGATGGTGGGTCAAACGTAAAACCTCGTTCCTCCTACAATGAGAAAACTCCAAAGATTATTGTATCCCGCTCGCATGCAGGAAAAGTTGAGCAGGTTGCACGGCAAACATTTGGAAATAAGACTGTGATAATCCCCGCTGGTGGAGCAGGTTTGGTTCCTTAAACATCCTACGCGTGTTATTGCTTCTGAATGATTTAACAGGATAGCTGTTAGTAGAGAAAAGGATATGATTGAGGCATCTCCTCTTTTTCCTCTTGCCCATCTTCACATTCTTAAAAGCAATGACTTGAAAACAGGGAGTCAGTTGCACCTCTGTATAGAAACCTACATGTAAACTTAGTTCAGGCTTCAGGCTGTTCACAAATTAGTATGTAGTGAATCTAAGCCTGGACCAGCAGTTTTATTGTGGTTCTTTCACTGAACACACCAATGTGCTTTCACTGAAAGCACTGATGCCTCTGTAGAGGAAAAAGGATTGCGTGACCAAATAAGAGAGTCGCAGAAAAGAATCCATTGGTTGTTATTTCACTAAACAATGTTTTAAGAAAAAGCCATTAAGTTTGGTACTGCTCCTTACATTTATGTAAAGGAGAAAACTGGTGTCACTGAAGTCCATTTTTATCTGCCGCATATACTTTTTGTAACCTTACACATATTCTTGTGCATGTTACTGACAGAATGCAAATATGTGAGGTATAGTGTGAAGCAGTAGCGGTTTTAAAGTCTCAGAAAAGCCATGCAAAATTTGAATTTTATGAAAACATATTTCTCTGTCTTTATCATGGAGAGCTAGAGCTCCCTTACAGAGTAAAGTTGAGAAGGTCTTGCATTGGTTCTTGACAATTAATCTAAATGAGTTTTCTTATGATAAAGGAAATGGAAGTGTAGCTCATCATAGTAGATCTTCTCAAGGGCTTGACTCTGTATAAGAAGGTAAAGAAAGAAACTGTTTAACGAAACAAGGATATTGAGTGAACATTTGAAAATCTGAAAAAAATGCCATAAAATAAAGAATACTGGTTTGAGCAGTGACTTTATACTGTGTAATATATAATAAAGGGGAGTGCCTTGGGCTGAGTTGCTTTATTAGAGTGATATTTGCACCTTCCTGCTACTGCAACAAAAAGCCAGGAAGAAAAAGGTAGACTTCAGCATAATACAATGATGGAGTGAGTGAAGGTAAGAGCAAAACTATATTTGAGTTTCTGGTCTTGTTCTTTTAATGCATCTTGTGATAACTCTGTGTAGTACATTGGTAAAGTCAATGTAAAAATAATGTGTCCCAAATACTCAGGGCTTTATTTTAGGATGTAGTGGAAAAGTCAAAGAAAGGGAGGTGTTCCTTTTTAAAATTTTTCTCTACAGGTCAGAGGGCAAACAAAGTTTATATAGTGCCTCTGCTGTTTATACTGGATGGCATGATACACTTAATGACATTGCTTTCCTAAATGTTGTGTGTGCATATTATAGCACTTACTAGTAGCTTTATGCTTCACATTGAACAGGAAAACTTGGATTAACTTTTTTTTTTTCTTTTTACTTCCGTCCACTTCTTCTAGGCTATAAAGTGTTGGCCCTCCTTGACGTGGCTGAAAAGAATCAAGAAGAAGCTGACGTTTATATCCATGTCACCTACATTAAGAAATGGGACATATGTGCTGGAAATGCAGTGTTGAGAGCGTTGGGTGGCCATATGACTACCCTGACTGGTGAAGAAATTAGTTACACTGGCTCAGATGGCAATGAGGGAGGACTTATAGCCAGTATCAACATGAACCATAAAGCACTAATTGAAAAACTTCCAAATCTGGAAAAAACATCACACAAATAAACTTGACTGATGGAGAAGTACAAGATGTGCTTTTGTAGCCTCCAAATTCTGTCTGAAGAAGCAAGTGTGAAAACCTGCTGGGAAAGATGCACAGCAAAGAGCTTGGTGTGGGTTTGGGTACTATATTGTGCATTGGGTTTCTTCAGTGGTGGTATTTAAAAAAGAATAAAGTAATATTCAGAAGTAGGAAGGGGACTGACTGCCTCACTTCTCTGTTTCCATGTTTTTATTTTTCTCAGACTGTTTTCATACAGTTCTTATACTCAAGGTGCATTTACAGTCTATATTGGTGAACACAGGTGAATTAAATCAAAATCCAGATTTACTTATAACCTGATCAGTTCTTGCAGGAATTTATTGAAACTTTTTACATTGTATTACTGTAGTTGTAGCAACTCCATAATGAATTGGGTAGGAAAAAGGTTCATTTGTATAGACATCTGGTAACTCTGCAAACAATTCTAGCAGGAAATATGACCCTTTGTTCTGTATCCCCTAAACAGAAAGCACAAGAAGGTTGACACAAATTTATATGCAGCAACTGTCTTTGACAGTGTGGCACTCCTTTTCCTTTTCAAAAGGTAGTGTTCTGTACTATTTTGACTTTTTTTCCTGAAGATGTAAACCAATTTAGTTCAGATGGGTTGTGAATATCAGTGTTTTATTAATCAGTGTAATTATTTCTGAATACCTTTTTAAAAGAAGGCAATGTTTCCTTGTATAGTTTTTAACAGTTACTTCTTGTTCTTGATTTCTGCGTACAGTGTTGAAGATGCATGCTAGATTTTTTTCTAATGTAGGACTTGCGCATCATTTGGTGTTTGTGCGTATAGAAGCAGCCTCTTCTTTCAGTGGGGGGGTGTTTTTTGGCTTTTTTTTTCCATTGAACAGTCATATGGAATGAGTTCTACAGATATAGTAGGTTAATTAGTTGTTTCCATTTACAACATGAGGTACAAACCAGCAGTTTTTCTACAATCTCAAAAATAAATTTCCAGTATTTTAGGTTAAGGTGCACTCTTTTCTGCAGAAAGCTCTTGATCCATCCCAGATAGCTTGTGCTTACTTGGTTTGTGTAACTGTACATAGAGAGCATTTGAACTTGAAACTGTATAGACAAGTTTGAAGAATATTTGATACTTGAAGTAGAGCAGGATCTGCAGAAGTTTACCAAAAAAACTTTTGTCAAGTGAATATATGCAGAAAAGAACATGGGCCCTTTGATATGAAATGACAACTTGTTGCACCTCTAGTTATGTGGCCTTCTATCTGCAAAAATGTAACAATTTATATTGTTGTCTGCATCCCTCTGATGGGTTTCAGAAAGTTAAAATGTACCCGTTTATATTAATTAGCTGTAGGTAAGCTTCCCATCTCCTCAAGAAAGCTAGAATTCTTATTTAAAACAAATTCTTTCTGTTAAAGTTTATTCAGTATAAGTTTTGGCTGTTTAAACCAAATTCTGAATTACTTTCATTTTGACTTTTTTCATCATACTGCTGTTCTGATTAATAAGGTTTTTCTGCTTGTGTCAATATTGGAGCATGTCAAGATACCTCTTAACTTATAGCCAGCATTCACATTTCCAAAAGGCCTTTTCAGATGTTGCATAGCTACAGATAGAGATTTTTATTTTGTAAACTTACTGGCAAAGTAGACTGAAAGATAGTGCTACTAGCCTTATGGTACGGGTAGTTTTTTAGATAACTGTTTTTCCAAAATTTACACTATTGCTGCTGTTTGAAAATAGCTTTTACACATGAAGATAATACACAAAGCATGTTAACTTCCCATTTTTAAATTTAATAAACTATTATATGCTATAATAAGTGGATACGTCCTTTTTAGAAAGAGGCTGATCAGCTTCCAAAAACTTGTTGAGCTTCTAAACATAAGTGAAGAATAAAAATCCCTAGATTTACCAAATCTTTAATACTTTACAAGACTGCCCTTCAGGCTGGTTTAAATGACTTAAAGCCTAGTTTTAAAAAGCAACTCTTTTGTTTGTTAGTTAAATAACATGGATTAAAATTTAAATATGAGAATAGCCATGGTTAGCCTAGTATAAAAACCTAATTATGTCAGAGGTTGAATGCACGATATTTAAATAGGCAATTAAGAAAGTCTGTGGCAGGTCCTGGGTTTGGATTCAAGTTGAGCTCATGTGTAAACTTACCTAGTGAAAATGTGGCTGCTTTCATTTTGGGTACAATTCCAGCCCTTGTATAAGCTGTGATCAAATTTAGCTTCCTCTATGAGAAGTGAAAAATAAGATAATATCTGTTATTGTACAAGGGCTTACATGCATCCTGGTTGAAGGTTTAGGGCTGTAAATAGAAGTATTTGCCTAAATTATTTTTCCTTAGGAAGGTAACGTACAAAGGAGTGTTCAGTTACTCCTTTCCTTCTTTCCCTATGCTGGTTAAAATACCTCATCTTCCATTAGGAAGATGTGTGCTTTAGATGCATTTATATCCTAAATTGCTTTGTTGTAATGGATCACAGTGTTTGACACCTTTCACAGTGGATGCTTATTAGCCCAATCTCACTTCTTGGGCTAATGAAGAAAAGGGTGAGAGTGAAGTGCCCCGTTAATTACTTTTGGTATAGCCTGAGCTCATACAGCTTTCCCACAGCTAAGACCTAAGGTGGTGTTTGGGTTCTCCCAGTCTATTTTAAAGAAGAGTTGCTTTCATATGAGAACAGGAAAGCACCTGGTGAATATAAGTTTCTGATGTCATTTTACAATAAACGCAACTCTTGGGCACACCAGCAAGTATTCAGAAGTCCTTGCTCGGTTCATATGTGCCAGTGCACTTCCATATTTCTATAGTGTTAACACTCAATATATCCTATTTCTTTGACTATGTTTACACTCCATTCTGAAATATTTTGCAGTTCTGGCTCCAATATTTATTTGATCTCAGCTGCATGAGTATGACTTAAGCTTATGCCCAGAGTGGTAGGAAATCATATTGTACCCATGTCTTGCTTCTGGGCTAGAATGTTCCTCTTTATTTACATTTTCTACATTAAACTGTGATACTATTTTTAGGGATGCTACTTAAAACAATTGTGCGATGTAGGTGGGTCCTACAAAAGTATGTCTTTTCTAAACATTTTAAATAAAAAAATTAATGGTATTATTCTAGCCCTAAACAAAGGAAGTAAGAGAATGTTCCAGTTTAGCATTCATTTTCCAGTGGTGGATTTTTTTGAGTGGCTATTATGGTTAAGATAATTGCAAATGAAATTATTCTAAAGCTGTATATACTATATTTTCTTTCTCGTTATGCTAAAAAGGGTGGATGGTAGCATAGATGATACCCTATATTGTACCAAGAGTCCTAACTTTCGTTTCTGAATGAATATTTTCTAAATAAATGGACACAAATAAGATTTGAATATTGCAATTAAATGGTTTTGAGTTTAATCTACTTACCAGACTTTTACAGGTGGACTTAATGTAAAAGCTGTTTATTCTGAACTACAGAGCACATAATAGTAATGAAAATATTTAGCAGAGATGGCTTAACCATATGGGTGAAGCTGCAAACTAATCTAGTGATATTTTGTGTATTTGCTTTTACTATATGGTTATTAGAGTGGATGGATTTTGTGACTGACTTCAGGTGTGCAAAGACATTTTTAATGGCCAGTGGTTAGGGGCATGGAGAGGAGTCAGCAGTGGAGTTCATCCCTGCTTTTTTGTTTATAAACAAATGTATCCTGATATCTCTGTAGTATCCTGTTACTTGTTGGAGATGAACAGCAGCAGTGCAATACTGTACGCTCCTGGGTTTACAGTGTAAAACAAGGTGTCCACATTCCCCAAGAACAGTGCAATGAGAGGCAAATGAGTTTTGTGCTGGGCCTTGTCAGTGTTATGCTAGCAGAGGCTGACTGCTTTGTGGTCTCATGGATATTATTCTAGCTGCAGTTTCACTGATGGCAAAACTACTTTTATAGGCTGCTGTCTCCCCAGTTACGCCCAGCACCTTTGTCAATCTGTTCTCTAAAGTCAGCTAGAGAAGTGGAGAGGAAAGAAGCAGATGGCTGTGCTAGAGAAATTGTAATGGAGAGCACGTTACCATTTCTTGATTTGAATTACATTGATAGTTTAATTTTCCTTGTTCTTCAGGGGTTAGATAGCCATACAGTTAAGATGTAATGGACTATAGATAAATGCTTGTGGGATTTTAAGCCCAAGCAGGATGATGGCAGGTGAGACTACCTCAGACCAATGAGAGCCTGGATGGATGGCTTCCTGCCAGGCCGTTCACGCTGAGCATTTTATAATATTTTGTTGTAGACATCTAGGTCCTTTAACACAAACAGTTACAGATTTGACTTTGCCAAAATGCTCATAGTCTATCTTCTGACCTACCTTCCTCAATGGTAAAACTGCACTACATCCACTTCCCTGTAATGTAGCTGACTGAGACAAGACTGTGGTGAGGACTCCAATTACTTGACTTCTGAACCGCACCTCAGTGGCAGCTCTTATAGTGAAGTGTTGGCCACTGCTGGGAGTGTCTTCACACCTCACAAGCATGTCATGCCACCCACGGGTCATACTGAGAAGCTGTTAAAGCCTTAGGCTTCATATTTTTCAGATGCCACACCACCTCTTTGAGCTATTCTAAGAGAGGTTCAGAAATGTTCACTCAGATTCCTTTTGAAGCTCCCTCTGGAGTCAGCAATTAGCAACCGCTTTTCCCTCTTTGCTGCTGTTCATATTTCTGATCCTTCCTCCTTTCTTAGGCCATGTGGAAAAGAAAAATGAGAGATCAGAGATGGAAATAGACCGAGAATAAGAAAACCACAGCAGCAAACTATCCAGTTTA
Organism: Geococcyx californianus; assembly: GCA_013389885.1. Lineage (NCBI taxonomy): Eukaryota > Metazoa > Chordata > Aves > Cuculiformes > Neomorphidae > Geococcyx > Geococcyx californianus. The sequence goes on along the minus strand of VWPV01000488.1, from coordinate 6,610 downwards.
TCCTGAAACTGTTAATGTTTGGGACTGAGGTCTAAGGTGCTGATCTTACCCAGTGTGATAGATGCCAACAAAATAAAGTCATCTTGAGGAGACATTCATGTGATTGGTGGTACTGAACTTGCAGAAAAGATGCAAACAGAGTAGGAAGAAGTTAAATTCTTAAAAAAGAGCAGAAGAAAACAGCTCTTTGGTGTACTGTTACAAGCATTCGGCTTTGCTCTTCCTCTGGGTGCAAAGCTTTGTTGCTTATGAAAGAGACTCCATAGGCCCTGTGAAAGGCTTGTTCTTGCTGAAGTCAGTAGCAGCATTCCCACTGAATTCAATGTGAGCAAAAGCAAGCCAGATAAAACATGAACAGCAAATTAGACTAAATTCTAAAGATCTCAGCTTCTGCTGGTAGAGCAAACAACCTGGGTTGTTTTAAAACCCCTCCGGCGGCTTATTTCAGACTATGTTACTAGAGGAATGTTATCCTCAAAGTTCTAACTCTTTTGGTTTGTTTTTTTTATTGTCTACAGCTGATAGAGCTCACTTCAGATAACATTGTTTTCAGCCTTGATTGTTCCTTATTTGTAATTTGAATTTTTTTTTTTCTCCCTAAAGGGCCAGCAACATGCCAGCACTTTTCCTGTTGTCCCACCAAATTGTATTCGCATTTCCAATTGTGTGCCAAATTGAAAAGAACAATTCTATAAATAAACTCTCTGAAAATACTAGTCTGTGAGGGTGTTTTCCTGTATCTTGCTTTTCTGTTGGATCTTGATTGTTTCTTGGTGCACCATATATTTTGTTCTTCATCTTCCAGTAATGAATGTCAGGCAGCTTCAAATGTGCTGTGTCCATTGTATGTGCATGACTTTCTGCTTGAGGGATTATCATTATTGACAGGTCTAGGCTACTTCATGGTAAATATTATTCAAGATCTCCACTGTTTTTGTTTTCATGTATGTGTTTTATTCTGAAATTTGGTGAATTTGATGGAAACTGAGTGCTTAGAAATCCCCCGTATAATATTATTCCTTGGATCTGAAGAATCTTTTCTTCCAACATCTCCAACACCATTCCTAATTATATTACTTCATTCTGCCCAAGTCTCTTGTTTCCATGATTTTCTGGGATCCTGCCAAACTACCATTGCTAGCCCTTCCTTTACTGATGTGCCAGGCTTTGGAAGTGAAAATATGGAATACTTTGAAAGATTCTGTAGTATCCCTTATTAATATGACATTTGGGGCTGGTTTTGGGTACAGCTTCAAATATGGTAGTTGTCATCTCTATCACTGTGTGCAGGACTGGTACAATAAGTTGGGTATCGTCATCACAATACTGACCTTCATGTGCTTTGCTGATTTTCATCTTTTTCCCAGGTGCAAACTTAAATTCCCAAGCAGCTTGTATGCCAGCACAGTCTGGTCAGTACACACAATAGGTAAGTTTTAGCATTCCTAAAATTGTGGATTGGCACTAACAGTGATTCTAGGTAGTACCAAACACTTCCAGAGTTTGAAACAGGGCAGCTGCATGTGGACTGCTCACTGGGTAATGTCCTAGAATCATGCAGCCTACTGAACCATGCCCAGGAAACTGTCTGGGATAGAGCTGGTTTGCTTAGGCCAAAAGGATGCTGAGAATCATGATGTAGTACAGACCAGTGAACTCTAGAGTTCAGGTTCATTTCTGGACTGTGTAACTATAGGGTCATAGGCAAAATGTGGCACAGGGCCTGTATGTGAATGTTCTGAAAACCCTTATTGATTGTATGTGATCTAATCACATAATCAGTGTAGACTACTTGACTGTAATCTGGAGAGAGAAATATCTGGTCTGGTGCTCTAATAGTATTGTGGGGAAAGAACAACCTAGAGGAGCAGGGATTCTTCTCATCTTGCAAAGTGCAGTTGTGGAGGGAGATGGATATTCGCATTTCTTAGTGACCCGCGTACCTTTGATGACGCTGAAGCAATGTGGGCTGTCCAAATGGCAGGCCTGTCTTGAGGAAAGCGCAGAGTGTGTCCAGATGCTGTTTCATGTGATTAATTGCTGAACTAGCTGATTCCTATGGCTAGTTTGGGAACTTTGCTGCACTGAAAATGTGATCTTTTCAGGTACGTTATTAGGAAAACATTGAAATTCCTTTTTGCTGTGTGTTACGTGGGCTTATGCTAACCTCATCAAGTTCAACAAGGTGAAGTGCAAGGTCCTGCACCTGGGTCAGTGTAATCCAAAGCACAATTATAGGCTGGTCAGAGAAGGGATTGAGGGTTCTGGTGGATGAGAAGCAATGTGCACTTGCAGCCCAGAAAGCCAACAGTATCCTGGGCTGCATCAAAAGAGGTGTAACCAGCGGGGCGAGGAAGGTGATTCTGCCCCTCTCCTCTACTCTTATGACATCTCACCTGGAATACTGTATGTAGTTCTAGAGTCCTCAGCACAGGAAGGGCATGGATCTGTTAGAGTGAGTCCAGAGGAGGCCACGAAGATGATCAGAAGGCTGGAGCACCTCCCATATGAGGACAGGCTGAGAGAGTTGGAGTTGTTCAGCCTATAGACGAGAAGGCTCTGAGGAGACCTTATAGCGGCCTTCCAGCACTTAGATGAGGCCTACAGGAAAGCTGGAGAGGGGCTTTTTGTCAGGGAGTGCAGTAATAGGATGAGAGGTAATGGTTTTAAACTGAAAGAGGGCAGATTTAGATTAGACTGTAAGCAATTCTTTACTGTGAGGGTAGTGAGGCACTGGAACAGGTTGCCCAGAGGCACCTGGAGGTGTTCAAGGCCAGGTTTCAAGAGGTTATGAGCAACCTGATCTAGTGGGAGGTGTCCCTGCCCATGTCAGGGGGATTGGAGCTAGATGCTCTCTAAGATCCCTTCCAACCCAAACCATTCTATGATTCTATGTTAAGCCATATGAAAGATGAGAGCATGAGCATGTTGCGCTTGGACAGCAAACGAAATTGCCAAAGGTGAGTAAATATGTTAACAGTTGATAGCTGGCTTGTAAATGGTTTGTTAAAAATTATTGTATCCTTGGGGAGGCACGAAGGATTGAGTTGTAGGCTAATGCCTACTCCAAGCTGTCAGACAGGCTCTCAAGCTTGTGTTCTCCCACTTAAGCTATCACTAGAGCATGGCATAAGAGCTGGGTCACTAGCAGCGCTTATTCCAGACTCAGAGGACTGTTTTGTTGCATTGATTCCTATCAAAGGATTGGCCCTTTCTTGAACCTGAAGAAGGCACTGACTGGCCATCAATGTTGATCCTGATGGCAGCGTCCAACCTGACCTCTGACCAGGGCTCACCTCTGCCTGAGCCGCAGAACTGGCCCCAGGACTGGTTGTTTTGAAGGCTGCCTTTCTTCCAAGGGGATATACTTATTGTACAGTTAAGAATGCATCAACTTTGCTCTCCTTATCTGAACTCCACCCAGGATGGGTGGGTCTGGTGTCTTTGTATTTGCAGAGAGCAAATAACAGTGCGCACTCTATTTGTTCACAGGGACAATGTTCAACTAAAAGAAATAAAGGGCATCAAATAGATTCAATTCTGTACAAGGGGAAAAGCAAGTGTATATTAACCTACTTCCTAAAATTTTCTGAAATCATAATACCTGAATCTGTTAGAAGTATTTGCATCAACAGCAAAGATTTTCAGTTATTTTAGCAAAAGAAACCTTTCTCTTGTATGTAATGTTTCTTAAAGGACTGAATTGACATAGATTTGCTTGCTGTTCTGATAAGATCCTCATCTTCTTTTACAGGAATGGTTTTATGCAGGCATGACAATGGCTTTTAGAACCTAAATTGCACTCCATCCTAATAGATCTAGACCAATAAAACTACATATACCAGAATAACTGTTAACTCTGACTCTTGCTGCGGGTGCAAATCCTCTGATAAACCTTCCAAAGCTTTCCTTCAGTCTTTATAATTTGAAGTCTGCTAGAAATAGGATCTCTGATACTGAAGAACTTCAGGGAGGGGGGAAGCAGAGACCAGTAGAGGGCTCTGTCTATTTGTGAATGTCCTGAAGAGCCAGAAAAGATTATTGGGGAACTATTAATTTACATATCTGTTTTGGGTTTTTTCAAAGGAAAGTCTTGCTCAGTTGTGATGTATGTTTTCAGTTAAGATGCACTCAAGAGTTCTACGGTCTCATCCAGAGGGCCGCACTAAATTGCTACTGTTCAATTTAACAGCTTGGTTTCTCTAATGCATAATTTCTCTTGTAGTTTTTATTTGTTTTAATATTGCAGTAAAAGTGCAGACTTCTGTACAGCACGTTTAAGCTACCAGCAATGCACTTTCTGTTGAGTAGCTGCCTTTGGGCTCATTAAAATATAACCCATGAATTCGCAGACATCTGTAACTAGAGCTTGAAAGTCATGGTGTGAATTTCCCATGAAGATGTCTGTATGTGTGCTCATTTGCATAAAGTTTTGCTTCTGTAAGTCATGAGAATAAAGTCAGTTGTGACAATTTTGCATCCAAGCTTTGTGTGATTTTTAAATACACAACCACTCCACCTGCCACTTCATGTTACTTGCTCATGTCTGATAAGGTTAGAGGAGTGACTCCTCCACATCCATCAGCTCAGCAAGTTCTACATTTCAGTTTCATGAAAATAAGACGTTTATTCCTACCCAACATAAACATGACTTGATGACTATCTGTAAACCCCACATCTCTTTTTATTTCTTTCTTAAAATCTAGATGTTCTCTAGAAAGTCTATTTTTTATCAGTTTAGTTTAACAAATAGAAGAGCCTGTTCTGTTGCTTAAGCAGTTTAAACACCCTATCTTACCATTAAAATGCCAAGACTTTTTTTCTTTACCTAATATAAACTGCAATATCTTTTGATATCATTTGAACTACCTTCTAGCTAGTGATGAGTAGGGCTCCGTTTTGGCCTTTCTTAAATGAGACCTATCGTACCTGTCTTTATCTGGAAGTGTTATGTCTTTAATCAAGGTGGAGGGACTTCTTGAAAAACCTCCATCATCTATCTAGGCTCTTTCTGGCTGCTCTTGCAGCAAGAACAGAGCACACACTGGTGTTTTATCAGCTACTTGCTTCTGAAATTGTTTGGAGTCTTTTCTTATTTCTGTCACTGGCATTTGTTGTCTGTGTTTTCACCTTGAGAAAAAAACCAAAAAACCAAAAACCAAAAACAAACAAAACCCAAACCCTGTTATTTTCTCTTCCAGCCTTTTACAGGAAGCTGGCTGTGCTTTTCTCCAAAAATGTCTCCCAATATTGTATTAAAAACATAAAAATGTAATCATAGAATCATAGAATAGATTGAACTGGAAGGGACCTTAAAGATCGTTCAATTCCAACCCCCCTGCTATGTGCAGAGACACCTTCCGCTAAATTAGCTTGCTGAAAACATCATCCAAATTTGAATACCATTGCCTTTTATTCCCACCAAATGGACTGAGACTAAGAAAATGTCTGTGTACCCTGTTCTCCAGCTGCACAGTACCAAAGCAAGTGTGCTCTCTGCCTGTGGTCTCACTCAGAGATCTGAGGCAAGGAGAAAGAGAGGATCCATCCACCTTCTATGACCCAAACTTCAGTCTTCAGCTGCAAGGATTGTTACTCCCATGGTGAAAGATAATGTAAACGAGTCCTTGCCTGCCAGAGGTAAGATATTTATGCTGCATATTTAAGTACAATACTTAATATGAAAACTGAGTTCCTTAGCTGCTTTGGGAGTTGAAAGAGAACTGAAAAAAAGAAAGCTAGTAGGGGGAGAGGGAGAGGGAGAGGGAGAGGGAGAGGAGCATTTTCTCTTTGTTTGGACAGCCATCCTTGGTATAAATTGAAATGCTTTGAGTCACTGACACAAGAAATCACTGAATCTTTCTTGGTCCGTGTTTGTCACAGTCACTTTCTGTCACACTGGACTGAGCTTTGCTGTGTGTCCATGTGCAGACTGCAGAGCTGGGGTGGGAGTGGTGACTTGTCGTTCTACACACTAATTTGGATCACTGGAGAAAAGTCCTTACTGATTAACACCATCTGAATTTCTGCTTCAATGTCTAATACTTTCAGCTGCAGAAATTGCATTAGGGCAAACAAATTCCTATAGAAATATTCTCCTCAGTCAGGAGCCTGTTAGGACGATGCCTGTTGCTGTCTTTGGTTTGGAATGGTTTGTGTCAGGAAAAGAGGAGCAATTTCTCTCAGGCCACGTCTGCCAAGTCATTTGAAAAAAAGATAACGGGAACAGTTACTACCTGTTTTTGAGACTCCATATTTAAGATTCAGCTTTCTTATTAAAATTTCAGTCAAGAGGGGAAAAGTGCAAGAATAACTCCTGGTCAGTTATGGGGCTGTGATTTGAATTTCTGTGGCTTGAGTCATACATCCAGGAAACTGGGAAGAAGAGGAGAGGGATAGAGGGAAAAGAGACTGAAATTACTTTATGTAGACTCATATCAAATATTTAGACTGCAAGATTCTCATCAAAATGAAATGAAATTCATGATGATGACATATTGACAATCAAGAAGAAAATTTCTGTCACAATATTTTGTAAAACTTACTTTTAAACCAAAAGAGAAACAAGGCATAGCTGAGCCACTGAAGTTTTTGTTTGGTTTGAGGGTTT
>VWPV01000487.1:14132-50315 GCA_013389885.1 Geococcyx californianus | reverse complement strand
ATATAATTTAAAATATAAATTAATATTTGCATTCTAGTAAAAAGAAGTAATTTTAGCAAAAAACACAGTGATATCACAAAAGGTTTCATAGCCAAAAATTTACAGCAAGCAACCCCTCACCTATTTGCAATTGGAAAGAGTAAACAAATCAACTCAATTTTTGTGAGTATCATAAAAAGGACACTTTGAAATTTAATGACTTGCCTAAGACAAGTTGTTGCAGATCAGGGACTCTAATCTTCTGGATTCCAGATTAATTCATAAGATATATCATGTTGAATGAATCTTATAAAAAAATAAATGAAGCAAATAAAATTTTCCCTCCTTCATCCAAGCTGAAAAACCCACACCTTAACCATCTAAGTAAGCAACATGCAGAGTCTGTACAAAAGTATTGGCTGTCCTTAGGTGAAACATTCACCTCCAAAACTGTGTCTGTTTTCTTTGAATTCAAAGGACAAAGTGCTTAGACATTAAAGGGATAAAATTTTGCCATTTGACAGGAATGATAAAGAAATAACAACAAAATTATTTGAGTGGGGAGGCTGAAGAAGTTCTACACGTTTGATGTTACACTTGACTGGGAATAAACCCAGTACTTTCAATGAGAGTATCTCAGATTTTGTTACAGTCAGCACAATGCATTCTGCCTGCACCATTGTCTGTTCCTCCTATAGAGAGAGGAAAAAAAGAGAACTATCACAGAGAGAAAGAAAAAAGGACCACACCCCCTCAATATTAAGACCATTAATATACATCATTTTGAGAAAACCACAAGGTCCCAAAACTCAAGAATGCCGTAACAAGAAAATACATGACATTTACAAGATTTTCTATCAAGAAAGCATTTGCCTAAATATTACCTAAAATTCATTTTATTTCAACCTGTTTTCCTACATGTCAGATGCAGTTATTTCATGTACAGTAAACAGCCACGACTTCATATAGTAGGTAAGCATGCATGGTAAAACTCATGGTGCTACTGTAACAGCCCATAATTTGATTTGGTAAAATGATGTCTTTCCACAAAACTCAATAGATCGAGGCCAATTGCAACAGCATGGATTTTGACCCTGCTCTATTGAACCATAAATCAGTGAAATTCCTTGCCAAGGATTAGTTTGGATACAAGAAATGGGTTCAAGAGGAGACCAGACAAGGTTTCCAAGAGAAATGTTACTACACAGATAATGTGTAGCAACTTCAGAATTTGACCTTCATTCCTTCTCCCGTTGGTAGAGAGCATTAGAAATCAAAGTACCACAGAAGCACATCCTACTCTTATTTTCCCCTGGATGTTCATTTGTGGCAAAATAGTGGGGTAGGTGTCATTAATTAAAGGGAGAAAGGACAATTACCAGAACCAAACAGAGGAAGGGAGAAAGAATGTAACCCAAATATTAAGACAAGCTGCAAAAGAGTTAATACTCTACAGTTCTTTGGTTTTCCTCAGCACATATTCCCACCTCATCACCAAACTTCCTAACTGCTCTCTTCCAACTTCAGAAAACTGAATAACTTTTTAAAAACTGTAGTGGCATATTAAGTCTTTTCTTTTTAAAGCCATCTACAATTTCTTTCCTAAATTTATTATGCTATGAGAAGGTATGGAGTGCAAACAGAACAAGAGTAAAGTGAACAAAGACATTTTTTCTTTTCCATGCTGAAAATTATTTCCTCTATCATATTGAACACAAGTAAAAAAAATCTAAAGAGAAAAAAGGTATTTTTGAAATTTAAGTAATTTGTTACCGAAGTAGGTTTTTCTTCTTTCTGAGATCTGCAAAACTTGATGATTGAACTTTTAGAATATCTTATTACTGCTGTTGTAGGACACCTTTCTTCTCGGATTCTACACTTGCACCCAACTGAGACACAAATATTTAGAAGGTCTGAACAGTGATGCCAACTACCTTTAGGTATGTGGCTGGGACAAAACTTTGGGAGGAGGTTCTGCTGGGATTGGCATGAGTGAGGGGAAAAGAGCCTGTTTTCTATTTCTTAGACAAAAGGCTTTTTTTCCAGGTTTGATTGTTGTGTTGTTAGAACTCCTACATTTTTAATAGAGGTAAATGTGCTGACAGTTCAGCTTGGCATCAGCATATAAATAAATATGAAAATGAAAAAAGGGAAACATATAAACCATCCTGTACAGACAGCTGTTCCATTTAGAATTCACCATTTTACAAAGCAAAAGCGGAAAAGCCATCTGCAAAAATCAAACAAACAAATAAGGACAGGACATTATATCCTACCAGCATCCCCACAGTAATCCTTAATTTGCCATGATCATTGAATTTTGACTCTAAAGGAATAGCAAGGGAGGTGAATTCTATTCAGATCCCCCTAGAAACTCAATTCCAAGTTGGATTCCAAAACCATTTCAGTAGCCCCCTACCAATCTTCAAATTGCCTTCTTTCTTCCCGAGGGTCTCATTCAGGGCAACCCCTTCTCCAGAAGTAGCGGGAATTCTCTCCACTCTGTATTAAAAACAAAAGCTAACTATCTCCAAGTCTAGAATCTTTCCATGCATAAGAAGAATTTCTTCCCTGAAAGGGTGCTCAGGGATTGGAACAGGCTGCCCAGGGAAGTGGTGGAGTCGCCATCCTTGGAGGTGTCTAAAAGACCGATGGATGAGTTCCTTAGGGACAGGGTTTAGGAAGGAGACAGGCACGGTTGGACTCGATGATCTCAGAGGTCTCTTCCAACCTTATGATTCTACGATTTTACGATTCTAAGTCATTTCAGTTATAGGAATGCATTCACCCTGCTCAAACCAGTCCTGTGGTTCCCCCTTACAACATTTACTAAACACATTTTAGAGGACCAGATCAGCACTGCTCTTAGGTTCTCTGCAGTCGTATCAGGTAAACTAGATTTGAATTCAGCACCATTTTCTTGCTTCACATGAAAATACAAAAACAAAGTTATCTGGAAAAGAACAGGAGTAGATTAAAATACAATCTGTCTCCAATTCAGATGAAGTGATGTGAGTGCAGCAGATGAATCTGAAGAGTGTGTGTTTGTTTTGCTTTACAACACAGTATTTCTACAGACCAGTCCACCCTTCATGGGCCTGAAGCACTCTTTTCTGCAGCTGGTCTTGCATGTATATGAAACAAAGTAAGAGAAAATAAAAAGCCTTAAAATTGAGGCAGGGCAGGCGAAACAAACTTGTAGCAATGTCAAAATAGTCTGAGCATTCATTTTCACTCACATTATAGAAACACAAAGGATAGAAAACCCTCCCCTCTTCAGAGGTCACATCTTCCGCTGTGATTGCCTATTTTTATGGACCCAAATATATTGCTTTATTCTTTGTAAAACTATATTCTTTAGTTTTATAACTACCAGAGTCAGAGCTCATTTGACAGTGCACATACACCAGGCAAAGACCAGAAAATTCTTCTGCATGATTTTATTATACATCATGGTCAGTCATCCTGTAAGCTATCAGAGAAAGAAGCTGTGTCATTACTTGCATTATCCAGCTAAGTTTAAACATTAGAATAGTTATGAGAAGATGGCAGGACAGTCTTCAGAACTGCAGGGATTTTAAACTCAGGTTTTGGGTACTTGTGGGTTAGGATTTTTTAAATCTTGCTTATTTTTTCTGCATCCTGCCTTTCCATCCTAAAACTTTGATGGTATTGAGGGAGCTTCCGAGATTCTTACTCCTAAATGAGTTACTTGTGATGTTTTAATTACATTAGCTAGCATGTCTGATTTGTGATGTAGGTGCACACTTTTTGGAAGGACCCTAGGGGTTCTTCAGTTCTCCCTACGTGTCACATATTCCTTTAATACTATTTTTCTACTTTTTTTTTTTCTCACCTTTTCCTTCCTCACCATGCACCAAAGTTTGGATTTCAGATATTTTTCCCTTTTCAATTCCACAACATTATTTCAGGTGCTTTCTTAGGTTTTAGTACGGGGAAAGAGGAAAAGGATAAATTGTCTAAGGACAATCTGATGAAAAAAAAGACAATATTGTAATTTTTGCTGCACAAGCACAAAACAAGTTGTCAGTGCATTGCAAAATACCAACACAAGCATGAGAAAGGAAAACTTTTTGAATGCCAGTCCATAATTTTCTTAATTAAAATAGGAACTGAAAGGAGATATGAAGCCTTAATGTGTCCTGTACTCTTTGTAGACGTGTCCACTGAAGTCTACATCTGAAACAGGCAAGAGAGACAAAAGTTGAAGGGGAAAATATTCACTCAGAGGTCTGAAAGGATCTTTTTAAATTGACACAAAGGATCAGAAGAACTATAAATTGGACCATCAGATCCTCATAACTAGGCAGGACTGTCTTTCTTGTACTTAGTATTTACTAGAACAATTCTAGAAAAAAATCCAGGTATTCCAGCATCTAAAGGTGTGCAGTTTAAGTGCTTTTCTTTGGTTAACGATGGAGATACAGGTGAAAAATATTCAAATCTACTTTGGGATTTACATCGCCTATTATGTCTTCAACATGTCCCAGCTTTGATAATCATCCAAATTCAAGGAGTGTGACCTAAAAACATCTGACTTATTGATATAAAACCAAAAGGGAAAAAGTAAGAGGATTTCCCACAAATAGAAAATAATCTGGAGTGTGAGAAAACTGTAATTTCTTTAGACAAGATACTAAATAGTGACAATAGGAAAAGTAGAGAGAATGAAAAGAGTGGATGCCAAATTGTGGGTGTTGCTTTTTTATTATTATTTATTCTTTCTGCAGCGCACTGCAGGTATATATGAGGGAGGACTGCAATATTGTGTTTGCTTTTTCAATCCCAGCCTGGGACTGTAATAAATAAAATTAAAACTCACTGGGCATAATTAACCAGGATATTTTCTTGTTTGCATGGCCAACTTCAGGGGAAAAAAAAAATCGTATAAAGTTTGGCTTCTGCTGCAGGGCATATATTAAATCTTAGAGGAGATCTGGGAAATGCAAAAAGAGACTGTGCTTTCATCGGATTTATCCTAACACCCTTCACCTGCAATAGTAATTAATTTCCCAAAGGCCCATTTTTACAGTACAACACATGAAGCAATGTTAAGTTCAGTACTAAAAGAAAAGGAAGAAAAAGTCAAAAATTATTATTATTTCTTACAAGTAAAAATTGATACTAAAATATAATGGAATCTACAAAGGAAATAGGCATAAAGTAGGATTTAAAAGGTCAGCTCTATTTAGCAAGAAAAAAGAACATTTTAAGTTAATTTATTTAGAAAATGTTATGAAGAATTTTCACAGATAAGACATGGGTAAGGATAAAAGGAACTAAGGATGCTATTTGTGCTCTGAAACTCCAGTAGTATAGGGAAGCAAACTCATGAATCAACCTAGTATGCTTCTCCCTAATGAGGTAAGCTTTTAACATCGATCCCATCGCAGTAATTATTATGTATACTACATGATGCTCTCTCCATTTGTATTTGCTGGGAGAATTGCAATATGCAGATGAATCTTGGTTTAATGAGGATGGCAATGAGTGTGTGCTTGTTTCTGACCACTGACGCTACAGAGATGAAACACTGCCAGATTTCATAAGAAAACATCTGAGATCAGGTTTATGCTCTGGAATTCCCAGGATGTCCTGCAAGATGCGCCATCCATCCATCTGTCAATGTGGGTTTAACATAAATATCTTTTTTTTCTTCCCCCTCCCCCAGGTCACTTAAGGGAACTGAAGCTCCCATTGTTGTCCTTGACAAGTATTGTCAGTATTTGCTCTAGCGAGGGCAGGGTGCCAGCCAAGTAAAAATAGGACAACCTAGTCAAAGCTTCATCAGCGCAAAATCAACATGAACTGCAGCAATCAGATTAAAGTACCCTAGCAGTTGTAGAGAGAGGAGAGTTATGCATGCATTTATCTATGCATTCATGTGAATCTGAGCCTAAAGGAATGCAGGGCCTGACTACGCTCATAGTTCATTTATGAATAATGACAGGTTCAACACTTAAATGGCCTTTAATCCCAAAACAATCTAGTCTCATATACTCAACCACAAATGATGTATAGAATTTATGACAATATAACAATGAGTTTGCAACACCATGCTTCTGCAGCTGCCTTACTTTATTACCAAAAAGTAAATGGTTTCAAGCTATTTTAGCCCTGGCAGGTATAGCAGAATCATATGAAACATCAGACTCCTTAGCAGAGTTTTCTCTGTCACTGGCCAACTTAAATCTTTGTGATGAGGATCGAGGAGTTCAAAAGTGTTAATGTAACCAATGTCATTAAAGATGTGTCTCAAGAGGATGTGACACATCTAAGAATGTGTCTCAAAAGCTTTGTGGAAGAAACCTTTTTTCTAGCACCAACTTGACGGGCAAAGGAGACTTTCCATAAGAGATGTCAAGTCAGAAGAAAACAAGGCCAGTTTTCCCCTTGCAACAGCTGTTTGGCACAAGCTATTGCAACTGCTATGCCTCGTAAGTACTTCTCTTTGCAGAGTCTGGAAAAGCTGGTAGGGGAAACCAGACCAGATCTTACCTCTTTGTATACACACGGAGTGTAAGAATTCCTGGAAATGGAATTTTCTTCTGTATGACTCACACTGCAAAGGAGTTTCTCCCACCGCATGCAAGAAGTGGAAAAGATTTATCAACTCATGCCTTCAGGCTGCAGGGAACACCACAGCCATTGCTGCTGTATTCCAAGGGGTCCATCTGCTGTAGGAGCAGACAGCCTTGCTCAGCCCAGAGGGAGCATCTGTGCCCTATGATGAAAGGCTGGAAATCCACAGTGTTTCTGGACTGAGATTTAATGATTTTCTGGCTCATTTTCCTAATATCCATGGCAACTCTTGAGCTGCGGTATCTCTTGAGCCCACATTCCTGCATCTATTCTCTGAACAGGATGCCAACTACAGCAAACAACCAACTCAGCGTCAGGACTGAAGCTAGTATTTCTAGTCACAAAATCTGGCATTCCAGCCAATTGCTGAATGGGAAATCCCAAACCTTCTCAACAATGCAGCCAAAATATCAGCATCTGCATATTTGTTTTCCTTCCCCTTTTTATTTATTATTAAATGAGAGGCTGCCTGAATTTCCTGCAGGCTATGCCTTTCTTTGTTTGCCCACACATAGACAGATCCACCTCACCACTATTCTACTGCCACATAGAAAAACACAGTGCGGAAAGTATTAGTACTCAGCAAAATTCACAGTCGGATACCAATGCATGTTGAGATTAGCACAGCTATAACAAAGTATAATTTGGTTTAGAGAAACAGAGGTACATAAAAGATGTCCACAATTTAAAGGATGTTTTTAAAACTGCAAGGAACTTGGGCTTCCTACAATTATCACCTCACTCGCGACTCTGTTTCAGATGAGCAGTACCTCTCCTCCAGTTTCCTTACTCTGACAGTGTCACAGCAAATACATTGATGAAACAAGTTTAAGAGCATCCCACTGAACAGTTTTCCAGCTTCCAGCAGTCTGTGCCTCATAGATTCATGTACGCCTTACTAGCTTTTTCCTTTGTATTTGACCTCCACAGCATCTAACAACATTCAAATTGATGCTGTGTAAGATCTGAATTTGTAAGAAACAGCAAATTCTTGTTTATTCTTCACGTCTTTCATGCTGCTCCTCATTGCAAACCCTGACTGTCTATCTCTTCTCCAGGCTGAAGAGTCTTAGCCTATTTAATCTCTCCTTGTACAGAACAGTTTGTGGTACACAAAAGAATGGATCACCAATTTTAGAAACAGCCATGAGTCCTGTAGTCAGAGCTACATACAACACCACCTCTGAATGTCACAGAGAGGACGTACTGCTTGGAAAGAGTTGTTCAGACCAAGGTTGAGGACAGTAAATATATCCAACTGGATTTGTGTTTCATCTTTTAGCCACTTAAATAAAAGTTGTGCAAGGATCAACACATAGTTGTTAGCTTGATTTTGTAAGGAGAAGATGTTTCTACAGGAATTCACTGCCTCAATCCCTACCTCCTCCTAATACCTTACAAACCTTTCACCCTCATTATGACCACAATTGCAAGAGGAAAAGATACCTCAACTCCAAGAAGTCACAGGATCTCATGAAAATAGAGAGTCAAGTAGTAGGGAATCCAATTACTGTTCATCAAAGAAAAATACACCCCCCTGAACCATCATTCTAGACATCATGGAATCCACAAAGAATAAATCCCAAGAAAGAGCAGGGCAATAAATTCTGCGATCACAGAAATTCATCCTGCAATTGTGAAAATGAACCATGCAATTTTAGAAGCAAAAGCAAATCCAGGAAGGGACAAATGAAAATGTTACTCCCTCTCCCTCATTTCCTTTCACTCCAAACTTATAATTTAATTCTCAGGTTAAACACAAAAAAAGCCACCAAACCACACCTACAGTCTACATGATCCCTATGCTCTACCATAGCCCTGCCTTAGAACATCTGAGAGATACATGTACCAAATGATATTTCTCACAGATGTGAGAAATCCTGAGATGAATTCCTGAAAGATATCTCCCACAAATTTGGGGTTTGTTTTTTTCAATTTGAGGGTTTTTTTGGTTTCTTACGCTGTGTTGTTGAGATTTCAGAAGCCCTAAAGCAAGAATGAGATACAGGTGTTCCAGCTGGAGGAGAAGCCTGAACAAATGCAAAAGAATTGCACAAAGCTGGAGGGAACTCAGAAGCTCACTTAGTCCATGCTCACACCCCAAGACAGGATCACCTATACCCACATCTTTTATTTCTCATGGACTCATCTAACCTATTCATAAAGCCTTTCAGTGACAGAGACTTTACAGTCTCCTCAAGCAGTTTATGCCACCGCTGTTCTATACATCCAGGTCAGAAAAGATTACTATTTCCTTCTGCGCTGCAGCACCCTTTTAGCATCTGAAGATCATTATGCTGTCCCCTCTCAGAAATCTCTTCTGATAAAGGTATGAGAACTTAATCAATCTTTCTTTGCAGGAAATATATTCTAAACCTGTTTTGTGTCTTCTCATGTAGATGGGGCTACTCAAGAAACCTTGTAGGGTCTGAGTAGGTTTATAGAGACAGAAATTTAGAAGGATGACTGCCAAAGAACCTAGGACAGCTGAACACCAAGTAGCAACCCTGGATAGTGTTTACTTCACAGGGTTTGCTCATTCCCCTGTTACTTCTCACTCGGACACATTTGCCCTCATATTTTGCTCACTAGCTCTGTTTTGTATTTCAAGATTTGTAGAGTTGCCAGCTACCCCAAATCTGAAAATGAAGTCTGTAGGTACTAGGAGCTTGGTATTTTGGTATTAATGCTACAGTTCAGGGGTCCTGCTTAGATCAGGAAATGGCAGCACGCATGTTTTCCTTCTAAGCCAACAAGAGAAAACATTGCATGAAGAAAATAACAACTGATCCTTGCTTATGTCCCATCACAGCACTAAATAAACCTCAGGTTAGAGAATTATTATTAGCACTAGAGAAACCAATACTTTTGCTACAACTTTCTTGAAGAAACAGTTTAGTGTGAGTCAGTTTGAGAAGGCATAAGAAGATTCAACCCTCTTTTCTGCTACATGCACATGCTAGTCAGGGAAGGGAAGCACTGGCATCTCTAGGGAAAGGAGCCTCATGCCTTCAACCACTGTTAAAAAGACTGAAAAAAGAGATCTTTGCCAGCCACACCGCCCATCTGGCTGCTGCACTAGATGCACTTGTGATTTCTTACCCTGATGAGTTAGAAGATTCTTTAACTGCATCCCTAAACCATTTCCAGGAGGCTATTTGACAGGCTCAAGAAATCTGAAGCTCAAGAAAATGGAGTGAATCCCTTTTGACTTACAGCACCAAAGAGAAGCAAATGCATTTTTTATACTGCTTGCCACTTCCCCATCCCTTGACAATGATAATCTTCCTACAGATTAAGTCCAAAGTCAGAAAGGATTATTCTTTTTTTCATTAGAATTTCTTATTGCTCAGGTTTTCCCCTGGAAGATTTTAGATTTAATATGTCACCTCAAGAAGATGCTCACCTTCCTAAAACACTCTTTCACCAGTGAGGGCTGTACAGTGCCGAACTTAATCTGTATCACTCTGAACTGAAAATAAATTCAAGGAAGGCCTGCATTTATTTGATTGGGCCTCTGCTAGGTGACTTTTGGTTAGAGATGGTCAAAATAGCACATGTACTACTGCAAAAGATTGCACAGATGCTCAGAAATACCTCTTTCCCTCCACAACAAAAAGCCTCTGAATTCAAGGGCTTCATGGCATCTTCACTTCCAGACACCTCTGCCTTGTTACTTTCTACTTATGGCTTTTTACCATGCCATAAAAGAAAAACTCCAGCATGCTCTAAGAAACTGTATTTTCTGACTTATTAATTCAGTGTAAAGCAAACAACTCCTGTTGTGTACCTGCACTCTTAAGCAAGCAGAAATTCCTAAAAAAAAAAACAACAAAAGGAAAGATAAAATTAAATCCACTTCCTTTTCAATATGTAACAGACCTTTATGACTTAGTAGCATATTGTCTCATTTTTTATTTACCTCTCACTGGAAGGTAGATCAATGTTTTGCAAGCAGCTATGAACTCTAGCAGTTCATAAGAGCAGCAGTGTAAGCACCACACTTTGCAAGATCCTCAGAAAAGACTGAGCAATCTGTGTATTTGGACAACCATTCCAAATACACATCCTATGAACAAAATAAAAAGGTAATCAGCTGGATTAACAGCAGGCAGGCATTAGGGATAATGCCGAGAGTTCTACACACGCATTGCTACAAGAAAAATTGATTTCTCCTACATTACTTTCCTGTTCCATAAGGCATTGGGAACTTTGCCTTGAAGAAAGTGGAGTAGAGAATACGGCACTGCTTTGCAGGGCTTGTGGAGCAGGCACAATTCTGATATGAATAGAATGGGGACAGCTCTCGTTTGCACAGGATGTGTCACCTAAGGACAACATGTAGGTACCATACAGGGGACAGCAAATTGGAGATTACTTGATAAGCAGCAGCAGGAACATCAGTGACGCTGATGCCGCAGCTGGGAGTTAGAAATCAGTGGTCTCTAAATAGGAGATGGTGCTAACAAGCTACTTCCACCACCAAAACAGTCTATATCACTGCGTTCGGCTCTAGATTGTACATCTTAATGTCCTACTGAAAGCACAGAAGATGTGAGGGGGTTTGTGTGTTATCTGCTAATCCCAGCTCTTGCAATACATCCTGGACTGTCCACTCAGCCAGGACCAAAACAGCTGTGGGGTGGCATTACTCACAGGATTGCTGAGGCTGCAAGAAGCCTCTGGAGATCTCTAGCAAAAGCCCCATGCTCAAACCAGGATCAGCAACAGGGTCAAGCTCACTTGTGTCTCCAAAAACATCTTCGCTTGCCACTGTCTCCCCAGTCACTAAATGGGACCAAGGTAAAACTTGGTATATTCCTATGGACACCCTCAATTTTTTTGTGTGTACTCTCTGATAGCTCAGCAAGTGACAGGGCATTTATTTCCCGAGAAATAGTTACTGAAGGATGGAAATGACAAATACATGGGGACAGAAGGCATTCATGTCAAGTTCATTCTAGCCTACATGTAGATCAAATACTAAATATGTGAGATGATGAGATATTAAGGCTTAGTCTCTCAGGTGGCTCAAATTAAATTAAAGGTGGCTCATCACTATATACAGGGGAGTATGCATGTGTGTGTGTACATGTGTGTAAGTTATGCTTACACAACTATATTCTCTCTCAAAAACATACTGCAGGAACCAATAGTAGTCCCAGTTTATCATGTTTCAAAATAAAATCATTAATTTGCTTTTTAAGGGCAGACACAAGTTGCTGCCTAACCACTGTTTTCAGAGACCAGGTCTGAATGAGGTTGGCCTACAAGCCTGTAACAAATAAACTGCTTTCTAAATAGAAGCATATTCTTCAGAAGAGGGGTTTTTTTTTGCTTAGATAACTAAGACAAATATCCCATTTACATGTTAATTAAGCTACACAATTCCCACATGCGTTAAAATGTTAAAATTACAAAACCACGTGCTTTACACTGCACATAGCCATAAATCTCATAATTAAGAAAGGGGAGACCACATTTCTCAGAGAAGATGATTTACAGAGTTTTAACGCTCCTCATATAGAGAGAATGAGCAGCTGGATATTGCGTGCCTGGAGCCAGACCCCAGCTCTCCTGTTCTGAGCTGCTGTGATACAGAGCACTGGTAGAACCACAGTGAGCAGTTCAATTACAGTGACTGGAAGTGTCAGACAATTTGTGCAATGAATCAATTTGAGCAAGATTTGAAAACATACTCAAGAGTACACCATGCAGACTACACAGCAATATAGTCTTTAGATTTGAATTCAGACGTCCTGTTCTCCAAAGACATTCCATCTATAGTTTGCTGTAAACAATTATGCCATAATACAGGTCTGTATAACCCAAAATTTTCCAAAAAGGCTGGCAGGAATACACTCCACAAATAATTTCTTGTTCAGTCTTTCCCCAGCTCATCCACTTGCTTTGGATCAATAGTGATGTCAAAAGAACAGAAAGGATTTGCCTCTTGTCTGTATTTTTATTTATTTATTTTCTTTGAATTCCATCTCTTTTTGTAATTGTCCCTGCTCCTATAACTACTTTTGACCTTAGTACTGCACTAGCAGTACCTCACCCCATGAATATTTGAATGGCTTTTATTACTTCTTGAAATCAATTCTGTAAATTAACCTCTCTCAAGATTGTGTCCCAGATATGTAAAGTGTGTAACATAATATAGAAAAAAAAAAAAAAATCATGTTTCTTCCCTGCAAAGCGGCTTCAGCACAGTTATGGGAGTTGCCAGCCAAGGAGAAAGCACTGAGTGTTTCACTGATCAAAAAAGCTGCCATCTCCACAACGCCAGTGAGGTTTACACCCTCCTGTGATGAGGGGAATTTCTGAACTTCATCCCAACATTTTCCACGTGGCAGGCTTCTGTCTTCCCTGTCATCCACAGACACAGCAGTCCAGCCATAAGAAAATTAATTTTGCCAGCTGTAAATCAAATACATTTTCCTTTTTTTAAATCTACCCTGGTTTTGTGGTAGATCCTACCTACTATATCATCTAGGTAGATCATATCTACTACGTGACCATAACTACTATAGGTCATATCTACTATAGGTCTACCTAGATCATATAGTACAGACATACAAATTTAATTCTGTCCGGTGAACTGAATTGGAAGAGTGTTTTAATCTTCACTAAATAGCGTAATTTTTGTTTACGTGTGATATATTCAAGGCAATGATTAGGTAAAGAAGCACCATTCTTATTATGTTTCGACCCGTGCCCTGAATAATTGTATTTTATGATCACAAGCAGATGCTTGCCATTCTTGGGATACTGAAGATGAGGAAGACACCTGTGGTAGTACCACAGATTTACATTGTAGCCTGAACTGGACTTGGTGACACTTTTCAAAGAAGTGCAGCTTTAGAGGTGGATGTCTCCTACAGTGAGCAATAACAGAGATAGACCTTCAGCTCCACCTCTCCAAGCAACATGTCTGAAAAACATATGTTAAATGCTTAAGATCCTAACATATTCCCCAAATATCCTTAATACTCCCTTAACTATTTAAAGCATATGGAA
The DNA here is from genome assembly GCA_013389885.1 of Geococcyx californianus. Classification (NCBI taxonomy): domain Eukaryota; kingdom Metazoa; phylum Chordata; class Aves; order Cuculiformes; family Neomorphidae; genus Geococcyx; species Geococcyx californianus. The sequence continues at coordinate 36,710 of VWPV01000487.1, read as the reverse complement.
TTTCCAGCAATTCCATTTCCATTTTTCAGAACTTAGCTAGATTTAAAAAAACCCCAACAAATCAGATCCTATTATTTAACACACTAACTGCAAAGTACACATTTGCAGAAATAATTCAGAAATATTTAGACACTAAAAATCCATAGGTTGATTATTTCCTCCTCACTTTTTGTAAGAAGCTGAGTTTCCAATCAGCTTTCAGCTTTTCAGATTCATATCAATATTTAAACTGACATGTGCCTCTGGTAGTTACAGATATTTCATAATTATATTGTCCTACTGAATGGGCAATATGTTGCATGATGTTTAACATATCTTCATTATAAACATGCTGTGCTGTAATGGCTAAGGAAAAAAATTGTAAATGATCTACTTAAGCAAAACCAGCTTGTATAATATATTAAGGGAATGACATGTTCTGATGAATCAAATAATTTTTCCTTCTCTTTCATTCCCCTCTAAAACTTCAAAGCAATCAAATGTTGTTTATGCATAAAATTTAATCCTTTCTTCAATCTGTAGTTTGATTGAATTTGCATACTCTATTTCCTACAAGTCAAAGTGAAGAGAGCCTCATGTAATTGAAACCATTCCCCTCCAGTCCTCCTATCTTTGCTGTAATATTTTCTATTAGTAGCTCTATTATGCCTAATATCCATAATGTTGGCAGATTAGAGTTCTCAGTTAATGCAACCTGTATTTATAAACCACTAGGCCCAAAAAAAAGAACAAATACAAGAAAGAGGAAACAATAATTACCTGTCTTTGATGCCACACAGATCAATGTGTAAATCACTAAAATTCCCCAGGGAGCCTTGCTGAACTAAAATGAGGTCCTTGGGCTGGTTATCAATAAAGATGAGCCTCATACAGCCTTGAAAAGCAGTAATGGAATTTAAACATCGGGAAACAGTGAAATTGTCTGGGCACCCTGTGGGAAAAAAGAGAAGAGGCAGAGAAGAGTATTGGAATGTTCATCTATTTCTGCTGAGATTTCCTGATGCAAGAACTTAGAGGCTCATTATTCCAAGTGTTTTCATTCCTTATGCTACACAACCTTCTGTGTTATAAAACGTTCAGTAAGAAAAAAAAATTACATTCTTTTTATTTTGAAAAAAAAGATGGGGAAAAAAAGTGAGTGCAGTCACTGGAAACATCAGAGTATGTGTTTTTCACATACTCTAAGCAAAATAAAAAAGTGGAGTTTTTCCCATCTCCTCTAAAGAAACTGTTAAAAGCAATTGACTCCCACAAAAAAAGCTGTGCAAACTTTAAAATCCTTATGGGCTAAATTCTGCTGCTGAGGCAATCCACAGGGTAAAAGGATGAAATCTTGTGGACAGCAAGCAAGGAAACCATTTGTATCCAAACTTCCTCAGTATTTGGCCAGCTCTGTGATCCAAAGACTCCTGTGCATCCTCACTTAGTGCTGTATCCAGAGGATTTGTTGAGATCAGAGCCTCAATGCAGTAAGCGCTACACAGAAATACGTTACGTAAAAAGGCAGCTCACAACACTCCATTTGTCTAAATTAATGCTTCCACTCCAAAAAGCAGAAGGTAGCATTTTTCAAGACTGTGCTTTCCATTTTCAATATTGAGCTAAACCCACATCCATTTCCATGAGAGCACAGTGCCTAAATACCTTTGCAGGTCTGAGCCAGTCATCAACTAAGTTATGAAACCTGAAGTCACTGAGCCTGAATGTTAATAGTACTAATAGTCCTTACGTCTTATAACTAGAAAAAACACTTGTGGCTGATATATGTACGTAGGTTCCCCGTGCTTGGTCAGCTAGGGGTAGGTACCCATTGGCTACCCCTACCCGTAGTCCATTTTTACAGCTGTGTTAGCCGTTCTGCTCATTCTCTCTCTGTAAGGATATACCAAGACCCTTTGATTTTCCCTCAGTTGCTGCATGCACTGCAACTCAATAAGGGATCTAATATCAGTTATTACAATATTTTCTCTTATGTGCAAACAGTGTGCCTTGGTAGACATCAACTGTGAGCACCTGAGGATGTGCATCATGAAAACCTGTCCTACATCTGCCTGAAACAACCTACCTCCAAAATAGTAGCTATTGCCAGAGTAGATCCTTGCAACGGTGGTTGCATGGCCAGCAGTGGCAGCATTGTTATCCAGTGTCAGGGTAATCCGGTGTCTTCTGGCATTGATGTTAACAGAATGCCAAAGCCCATCGTGGAGATTGGTGCCTGGCAAAGAAACAAATATGAAGAGTGCGAAAAGAGGTATAGAAGACGTGTTCTTCAAAACTACTTTTGCTTCCAACTTGCAACCAAAAATGTGCTGCTGACCCCAAGACAGGGAGAACTGGCAGCTGAAAAGAACTCGTTACCACTGGAAACAAACTGACACAGAAGAAAAGGCCCAAGAAAGAGAATACTTTAAAGAGTATTTAAATAGGTCATTTCACATTTTAATCTAACCTGTGTCTGGTACTGCAGGCAATCAGCAAGCTAGGAGGACCCTTCGCCTTTCTGGCAGCACATTATTGCCATTTTGTGGATGTCTTCTTTTCAGTCTGTTGCAAAATGCTTTTAGCTCACAGGAGCACGCGACTCTATTGAGCCTCTGGTACCAGAGCCTTGCGTGAGATTGCCGAGGATTAGATTCAGTGAGATGGTCATATCCTGTCTCAGGCTCCATTATGAAACCTGACAAACTCTGACAGGTGCCAGTAGGATTGGTGTATCAGCACTGTTAGCATACAGTCTTATTGATGGATATACCAAAGCCTTTCTATAGTGGATTTTGACATGGGTTTTGTAAGAGCTGGAATTGCTGCTCTGACCAGGAACCTATGAAGGTACATGAGAGATCATTGTTCTAGGTAGCCTTTTTATCTTCTAGCTGCTTGTGCAAAGTGGGAAATAACCACTTTGTTTCCTTTTTTTGGAAAAATCTGCGTTATATAGCATATATATTATCTCGAAATAGCACCACAGTGCCACAAAGAAACTCCATATGCTCTATTCTGACAGCTATGAAAATCAGTGGGCAAGCTTCTTAGCACACAAACAGTGGTGCACATCAAAACTAACCTAATTACAGCTCAGAATATGCTGGCATCAGGCTGGAGTCACTGAGATCAGGCACAGAAAACTAGTATTTACTCGCCTCCCTAATGGAATGTTTTTTGCTAATGTGGCTTTCAGAAGAATCAAATGAACATTTAGTTACATAAAAAGGTGTGAGAACAGTTCAAAACAAGATAGAAAAAAGGTGGTGTTACATGTATGAAAAGCCATTTCATTATGAATTTGAAAATGTGTCAATTACCACAGCAATGGCTTTTAACACATGCAGAATTTCAAGCAAAAAATGGATGAATTTCCAACTAGAGCAAGTCCATTTCAAAGCAAAATATGTTGTTGAAGTTTGAAAAGATATCTAAAGAAAATAGGTCCCACATGGGGCAAAAATGGGTCCATTCTTGAGCAAGCACGAGTTTGCTGTGACTACTTGACATCTGCAGAACATGGCACTTGCAATTTCTACATATTTTCAATGAGTAAGTAGGCAGTTTAGCAATGTTTTGGATAGCACCAAAAGCTGGGCTCAGGTTCATGATTTCAGAACTACATAAAAACAAATACATCCAACCAAAAACTGGTGTTGTGTCAGCTTTGTCAACATTTTAATCTGGACTGCAATAAAGGCTGGAAACTCAGTTCTCAGCATTCAGTTGCAGCAAGCTAAGGCTGTAGCAATTTACGTGTATAAGGATAAATGCAGGGAAGCCTCATTTTCTATCATAAAGAGGAATGAAACACACATACAGAACAGCTCTGCTTTGACAATCTGTCAGGTTTTAGCCCTGTTTCTTTTAATAGACAGATCTGCCCTCTTTTAGTCTATACTGGGAATATTTTAATATTACGTATGTCTAAACACTTGTTCTTTGGTAAAATACTATTATTATTATTTAGTTCCGTCTGAGTTCCACGAGCTTATTACACATCCACCTTTGGAAACTTGGTATTCAGCCTACGCAGAAAATGAATCTTCCAGTCTCCCATTGAGTGTGGCTGCATAGCACCAGGGAGTGTGTAGAGACCCCAAGCTAAGATTTTCTGTTCGGGGTGCCAACATGGTTTATATAGGTCACAACCGGGGTTGCAGCTGAGCCAGTCCGGTCCTGCCTCTGCTGTACAGTCTGAAATTGTTTTCCTGGGAATTATTGTCCCTGGGTGCCAACGCATGATAAGTTCTGGTTAGTTTTTACAAGCAATTTGCCCTGAATTTTAGGGAAGAGAGGCCTAAGATTGAAGTCAGATTTAGGTCAGAGAGGGCTAAGGAAGATTGGGTGCTTCCTTATTTCATCACCTTTTCATCCTGTGGGGTTGGACCTTTGTATTTTAAAATGGGACAGATGAGAGTAAAAAAACTCTGAAGTACCTTCACTGATTTCCACCGGGTTCTCTGTCTCTTTCTGAAGAAGTAGGATCAATCTCCCACTATGAAGGTAAACCAAGAGAGGTCCCGAATTTTCAGACAATTCAGTGAACAGAAGTAAGCCATCTTTATTCCATGTTCGAAACTGGAAACTGACTGACAGACCATCAATTTGAGGAGTACCAGGTAGTAGCAGGAAGCTTCGATTGGCGCTGAGAAAGGTGATAGGAACAACTTGTGGTTCTGAGCAGGAAAATGTTACGTTCCCCTGCAAATAATAAAAATCAAACAATCAACACGACAATTTTCTTTTTGGTCATGCCAAAATAACCATAGTTACATAAACTAATTGGATTTCTAATGGCCCTCAAGGATGAAATATGTATTGTTATCCAGACACAGAACTATAGAATTCATTAGGAAATGTATCTGNGATAAGTTCTGGTTAGTTTTTACAAGCAATTTGCCCTGAATTTTAGGGAAGAGAGGCCTAAGATTGAAGTCAGATTTAGGTCAGAGAGGGCTAAGGAAGATTGGGTGCTTCCTTATTTCATCACCTTTTCATCCTGTGGGGTTGGACCTTTGTATTTTAAAATGGGACAGATGAGAGTAAAAAAACTCTGAAGTACCTTCACTGATTTCCACCGGGTTCTCTGTCTCTTTCTGAAGAAGTAGGATCAATCTCCCACTATGAAGGTAAACCAAGAGAGGTCCCGAATTTTCAGACAATTCAGTGAACAGAAGTAAGCCATCTTTATTCCATGTTCGAAACTGGAAACTGACTGACAGACCATCAATTTGAGGAGTACCAGGTAGTAGCAGGAAGCTTCGATTGGCGCTGAGAAAGGTGATAGGAACAACTTGTGGTTCTGAGCAGGAAAATGTTACGTTCCCCTGCAAATAATAAAAATCAAACAATCAACACGACAATTTTCTTTTTGGTCATGCCAAAATAACCATAGTTACATAAACTAATTGGATTTCTAATGGCCCTCAAGGATGAAATATGTATTGTTATCCAGACACAGAACTATAGAATTCATTAGGAAATGTATCTGTTCAGTCTGGGAAAATACATCTGACTTCAAAATTTTACTTTGAAGTCAAATGGAGGTGGGGGGGGTCAAAATTCAAACCCCATAATTCTTAGGAGGATCTAAACATGTTCAAACAGCCAATATCAAGACTGTGTCTGCATACAGAAGGGCTCATTTAGTAGCCCAGACAGACCATCTCCACATGGCCACATCTGTTTTGTATTTCCCATCAGCTCTCATTTCAAGCTCAAGTTTACATTTATGTCAATAAAAATCAAACTCATTTTGATCTATCCTGACTTCAGGAACTGACACTGAAGAACTAGCAAGTCCATTTGTATCTTCATGTGTTATGGGATGCAACACAAATGTGTTGACTCTTCACTGATGAAACTACAGGGGTAAGAACAAGGCAAGCTGCAAGTGAAAAAACAAAGCATCCCCCAACGCACAGGCATCCAGCCAACCAGACTAGTTTAATTCTAAATAGAAGCCAAAATCCAGTCATTAATGACAGCACTTTTTTGCCTATTCACACCCATGCTTCATAACTTTAAAATTAAGAACTGTCCCATCTAATTTAATCTGCCACATGGAGTGAAACATGAGGTAAGTTACTTGGGTTTAATTCAAATATTCAATATATAACTTACAGTAGCCCTACTGGTTATGTTTTCTTTTACTCAGTGACACAGCGCCGTGCTACTCGAAATAATAAAAATCCACTTAATAATAAAAATAATTAAAATTTTTAAATTATTACAAAATTCATAAGAAAATTCAAAGGAAAAGTCACTGGAATATGGTGTTTATAGTGGAATGAAGCAGCAGGGAGATTTCCTCGCCAGCTCTAGGACTCATGGTTTCCATGAGGCGTTTTGAGGCATCTTTAAAACATTACACACACACCAAGTATGGTGAAATCCAACACCATTTCAGTGCCAAACTCAGCTGATTACCTCAGTCATCCAGCCCTGAAATGAATGGTGTTATTTGCCCAGAAATCAACACATTTACTCAAAGCTCTCATCAGAATACGTACCAGCATGTATCACTGTGGTTTGTAGAAGAACCAACTCTACTGTTTTGTTCAGTCGTTGTAGATTATCCAACCAAGTCACTGAAGTCATGTAATAAAACCTTAACAATATAGAAAGCTGGGACTCATTTAAGGAGCCACATTTTTCAAATGCACTCCAGGAGACTGTTGCAGCCAGCTTACTTTGAACTATGCTGCTTTGTAAAATACCAACTGGAATCTGATAAAAACATCAAAGTAAAAGGCTTTCTCCATGGCACTGCTTCTCATCAGAGCTGGTACCTCACTCTAACAGGATAATTATGATGAACAGCACTTGATGTGTGAATAGGAAGTTGCACAGTGCTTGGGGAATTCCTCTCTGAAATCTCAGACAGCTACTGGAAGTGTTCCCTATCACTTTCAAATGTCTTCCCAATCTTTATTTTAAAATGGAAAATTAAAAATTGTCAAAAAAGAGGCTGAGTTATCACTGGATGAAACAACCTGTGGTAGATACATACCTGTATCAAGCTGTTTAATTATTCTCTGCCCTGTTAGGTGCAGAATGCTACATACCAGATTTAGCAATGGCGAAAGGTATTCCTGGGAATATAATGATAGAGCTTTGAGATATAATCCAAAGCTCATCCAAACTTACCTGAACATTGGTCAGGTGGGAATTAGCCTAGAAATTTGTTCTTAAACTTTTCAAAGTTTCTACTACCTGCTGGGTTTTGCCTGCCTGAGATACCACAAGGTTTTTGTTGTTGTTTTGTTTCCACTTCCATTCTCAATCGAATTCATGACAAATTACACCAAACAAAGACAGTTGATTGCACTGGTATAAACAAGCACGGTTAACTTCCACTAGAGCTTTTTAAAGGTTTAGACATTTAAAATGCCAATGACAAATTTTCTGTGGAATTTTAGACACTTACAGTGATTCAAGTAACTCCACACAAAGCAGTAAGACATTTACAGCTCTTACACATACATAACACCAGAGCCTGGAGGAAAGTTCAAACATTATCTGAGTCTGCACACAAGTATCTAATTTGCTTCACTGGCAGTGGGAGGCTGTAACCAAATGCAAGACTAAGAGGGGAGGATTTGAAACATTCGGAGAGGATTTTTGTCTCAAACCTCTTTGCAAAAGGAGCTATGCGTACACTGAGTTAATTGGGCCAGAGGAGGTGAACGCTAAGATGAAAAACATGTTTGCAATGCACAACAGACTTTCAGATGACCTTAAAACAAGCCAGTAAACCCCCCATATACTCAATATGCTTTCAGCTGCTTGCAGTAGCTCCACAGTTAAGTATCCCTGATTCACACACATGGGCTCAAATAGAAGGTCAAATTTCTGTCTGCTTTTGATAGTTTTCAGCATGTGTGACGAGTTCTAAACTCATGGTTTGCTGCAACCCCTAAAAAACTCAGCAACACTCTAGTCATTCACACTAGCTAGTAACTGATGGCCTACAGGATCCGCACAGACATCCTACGCTGGGACAGGAGCAGCAAAGAGTGCTGACTGTTTGCCATGGCCAGTGCCTGGGCAGGCCTCGTGCTTCTCTTCCTGTGCTTAATCAGGTGAGAATTCAGGCAATGTAGCTTCTCCATTGACTACAGTGAAGCAGATCAGTTGTGATCCCGCCTGGAACAAGAACAAGTACGTGGGAAAGCACAAAGGCAGTGCTGCAATATTCTGTGTGCACGGAACTAAAGGTAAGTTTGCAAGATGGAAGAGAGGTGTGTTTGCCTTGTGGGGGAACCTTTTAAAAAGATATTTTTGTTAATCTTATTCAAGAATTGGAATTTCCAACTAATTTTAATTAGAACTTAAAAGTAGCCAGGACATTTTTTGATGTCATGGGAGCTTAAAATCTTCTTAAAGCATATTCCAGAGCAAAACCAGTTGGTATAGTTAATATACTCAAGCAATAGCTGCTGACACCCTTACACTGACCAACGCTGCCTACATTCCTGGAGAAAACAGCACGAAAATTTAAAATGAAATACAGAACAGTTACTTTGAAAGGAGTTCTTCCACTGAAGTGGGATGGGTTCCCATTACCAAAACTGTTAAATTTGCCATGATTGTTCCTCTCAACAAATTATTCCAGGAGGTCTAAGTCAGAGAAGTAAACAGCTCCCCCTAAACTTGCATCTGATCAGAACATTTTTGCTTTACTTGGCAGCAGTTCTGGAACTCTCCAGGGTGCATGCAAGACTCCTGGCAGACACTCGATTTTATAATTGAACCCAGTTAAACTGAAAAGTAAAAGCTCATTGGCTAAGAAATGGGATAAGTATAGTCTAATCCCTAGAGAAAACAAAAGAGATGCACAGCTCTACCCCAGCTGCTGGAAACTCCAGCTATCGTGTGGCATTCGAGAAATTCCATCGAGTCCGTTGTCTCCGGACTGACTGATGACTCCTCTAACAAGCAGTGAAACCTTTCCAAAGAGTTCGTATTGTTCTTACAAGAGTAACCATCTGAACCTAGAAATGCAATGGAGATGATTGCAATTTTTTCACTGGCTGCTGTGACACTTCTCCCACGACAGGAGTGCAAGCACCCAGATTTCTACAAGTGGAGTGTGACTGCAAAGGTGGTTCTTGGCCAAGATATTAAATGAACAGATGACAGCATATTACAGCATTTTAAGGAAGAATTAGAGCCTTTCCTATTAAAAAGGAAGGGAAGAACACAGTTGCTAAGTGATGAGGGTAAAAGTGGATTACACAGAAGATCCTCTGAGCCATCAGCCTCATCCAAAACCAACTGGAGTCCTTCCAGTGACTTCAGTGGGACTTCAGTAAAACCTTTGTAACTGTAAAGAACAATTTCAATCTTTTCTGGCTTTTCTTTATGTAGTATTAGGTACTGTTGAATGAAGACAGAAGATTGCCAGAACACCACAGTCAGGGAAATTGATGACAAGTTTCTTACACAACCCTCTCCCTCTCAGAGATTATTAATCAAAACTAGTATATATTTGGAAAATTATACAAATTGACATTTGAGCTGAAATCCTCAACATTTAGCTTACCGAAGTATTCAGACCCAGATCCCAGCTTGAACAGGAAGAGAATATTTCAGAGCTCTCATTCTACCTGTGGATTAGAGTATCAAATGGGAACTTGTTTTCATCATCAAACACTCTATGGGCAATATCCAATAAAAAAGCTATTTTTTTTTTTCTGGAAAGGGTTAGAAAGCAAGACTTCATGTAACAGGTAAGGGGACTAAAATCCCAGGCCTGACTGAGATATAATTGTAAATAAAGTGGCAAAAGTATCTCCAGCTCTGAAATTAGAGGACTGTTTTCAGCTTTGAGGAGACTGATTTTGCATTCAAATTTGGAAATAGAGTAATAAGGAAAAAGATGACCTCTGGTGCAGTTTTGAAAGGATAGAATGAAAGATTACCATTCAACTCTTTTTTAAGAATAGGGGAGATCCCTTTAAATCCTGGTTTAAAACTGACTGTTTCAAACAGAACAGATAAGAGACCCACATAGATTTCAAGTGCTTCCCGAATCAAGACATTGCTAAGCACTGAATGAAAAACAAATCAAAATGAGAGAGCAGCTCCAGCCTGCTGACATACTGGTGCAAACTGTCTTCAAACAGGATGCTGGAGCACCAAGATAACAGTGTTACTAAGTTAGCACTAATCCTCTGAGTGAGCAACTAGTCCATCCCAAGAGTAGGTCTCATGTTTTAAGTGAAGTTCCCGTACTGAAGTGGGTTTCTCTTTCTCTGAGTAAAATGTCATGGTGGAAATCTGGAAGCTTTCCTGATTCAAGCTTCATGGAAACAAACATATCCTTGTGATAATCACCCCTGTGATATAGAGATGCCCTATCATCGCTCACTCTAGGTATCACATATGTCAATATAAGACTAATTGTTTATCACACGGACTTAAGTACTTAAGTTGTTTACATTAAGATAAAGTTCCTACGTGGGAAAGGACCATCTAACATAAGAAAAAGCTTCCAAAAAACTGACAATGACAGAATCAAGGATGAGATACTTGACTAGACATTTCTGGATGTTCTTTACTTCACACTCCTAAGCTGACTATGTCACTGGACAGAAGTAGAACAAGGGTTTTAAAAATTTATGCCCATAATAACTGTAGAGTATTGTTTCATTATATGGTAAAATAGATAATAATTTCTGGCAGAAGACGGAAGCAATTATAGAGTTAATTTGGAAAAATCATACATCATTTCCCTAAGAGAGACAGTGAAAGCAAAAAAGAGCATAGAAGGAAACATGAACAAAATACAGACCACTTAACATCTCCACGCCTTTGAATAACAAGCAGGAATGAAGCCAGTCTTTCCAATTCACCTTGCCAGAAGTGAGTAAGTTAGATGTGTCAGATCAAACTGGCAAATTAGCACAATCCCAGCCCTTCCAGTTGAGGGTAAACTGATCTACAGATTATTACATTTTACTACCTGGAAAAAAACACAGCAGCAAAGAGAATTTATTCTTATTATTATGAAAAGAGACCTATATATACCTTAAAATAAGAAAGTGCAAAGAAAGCAATTCTTATCATCTTTTTTATTATTTATTAATATTCTTTATTAGATTTTCCTCTTTTAAAATCCAATCATCCAACCTAAATGGTTGGTATAAAATGTCCGCACTCCCGGCTCTTGACTGCAAAGTGGCCAGCTTGACCTTTCAGTTATGCTGGGCAGCCAAGTACCAAGTATTTGCCAAGGCCTCAGCAACTGGAATAAGACCTTAAAAAAAGACATTTAAGACTTGGCTTTACAGCAAATTACATTCTTTCCCATTTCCCTTATTCCCTGCTAACTCCTATGACAATAATTAGCTGTCTCTCTTGCTCTCCTACAGGGACTAACAGCCTTATCGCCTCCTGCCTTGAAACATCCTCCTCTGCTCAGCAGGTACTAACCGCCCTATTCACTCAATTTGACTACCCAGATAATGTAATAAATAAAACTCTGAACAAATGGTTCTAACCTGTAATTTGCTGAAGGCTGATGACTCTCAAAAATGCCTTGTTTGCTCAAAAAGTTTCATTTTTTCCTTCATATGTCAACTAGTCTTATAAAAAATGTGGTCTCTCCCTGAAAGATCTGCATAACAACTATCAGAATCCTAACATATAGAAACTTTATATAAACAAAAAGAAAATTTATTATCACAGTTACATGGTGGATTAAATATTTACAGATTGACAATCTTTAGACTTGTAGACAAAGCCAACTGAAATCAATGGGAAACCTGTCCTTTAAAAAGTCTTTGTTTAAAACCTTGATTGTGGTGACACACTTTCTTTCAAACAAACCTGTCATAGCATTTATCAACAATCAAATGAGACCTTAAAATAAATACTATTTATATGGACTTCCTTACTATTCCGCACTGCAGGTAAAACATGAAACAGACTCAGCTGAAAAATCAAGAGAGCAAACAGAAGTTATTAATAGAAGAAATCATAAAAAGCTATTTTTACGAGAACCATATATTTCTGGAATCTAAGTTCACGTGCCTTATCTAAAGAACATTAAATTCAGTTCTCTATTTAATGTGCATGTCTGACTCACAGTTTCAATATATAATTGGATTTTTTTTCTTTTTAATAAATTCAACTTGGTCTGATTGAAGTGAAAAAACTAACGGTGGTAAGGGAGGTGGGGCTGGAAGATTCTAACTCCTGGTTCTCTGAACCCTACTAAGGGCCTTCATGCATCACTAGCCTTATATCCATAGACACATCAACACTTGCAATACCACTTTGGTAGAATGAGACTTGTGTGGACACGTAAATTCTTCTCAAGATGAAGGTATCTCAAATCAGCTAAATAAAATAGCATGTTTGGATTCTCTATAAAGGGAATGAATTATTAGTTTACATTCTCCTGTCACTAGGTATCTTTCCTTGCTCTTTGATGCTGGCAATTGGTTATTTCCCTGAGGCACTACAGTGATGCATTTACATGTCACCACATCCCTTGCTGTGCTCAGTTGTCACTCTCAAATTCAACATGGCAGGCCAACATAAAGAATCAAGCATATCTGAGGGCTGACAACTTCTTCTTTACACACTTCCTGCATTCCTCTCAAGTCAGTGCAGGACTGCTTTGCAAAAAAACAATACAACTCCAATTCCTCTTAACTGAAGGTAATGGAAGGAAAGGGGGATAGAGTTTTCCTCAGTTTCGGTGACTGTATGGAGCGAAGCATTGAGAAGATCAAATGCCACATCTTGTGATGTCTTCATGTCTTTTCTTCAGTTAGGCAGTTTCTTATTTTGGCATCAGAAATCAGTAACACACAAAAAAAGACTTAAGACCTTGGCCACAAGTCACATTAGAGCAGTTTCTAAAGCTGCAACCTGGATCTAGCAGTAGGTAAACACTGATGGCCAGGATACTACAGCTATTTTCAGAATCGTATAGTTATTTTTCTCTTCATTACTCTTTCAGTCAGATGTATTTAGGAATTCGCAATGGATTTCTCTTCCTAGAACTTGTCCCATATGCTCCTGCATATACATACACACTTAACAAGAACAAAATCTTTCTACGAGGACTTCACCATCCCAGAAACTAACAGTCAAATACCATTCTGTGAAGGAAAATTCCCCTTTTGCTTCTTGCAAATGTGGCTGTTTCTAACATATTTTCCTGCCTCTAAATCTTCTACAGGAAGTGCAAGTAACTGCTATACAATTTCTCATAATGGACGATCTATACTCTTTTTGTGTTGAGAAGACAGCTAGTAAAGAGGGCAGCTCTTTAGATTATTATTTGCAGAGGTTTCCCAAGGGTCCAGCCCTATGCTCATGACAGCAGTAATTACAGAAATTTGACTTCTTATAACCCCTCGCAATTAAAACTAATAATTGTTTCAGAGAGCAAATAAAATTACACCATCATGTCAACACACTCTACGACCTAGAGGAGAAAAAAACAAATACAAAAGCTACCCCCACCCCCACCCCACAACACTACAATAAAAAACCCACAAAAGGGGGACAGAAGAAAACCCGGAGAAACCCCAGAGAGAAGACAGATAACCTGTCCAAATAGATAGAGCTACCATGTAGAGAGGTTAAGTATCAGGTGATATAAAAATGAAATTCTGAAGGGAAGTTCCAGTTCAAAAGACAGCCTGCCTCGTTAACTTGAGATGTTTTCTCAAGGGGATTTATTGCATGTCTGACAACGGAAAAAGACTTACAGAAAAGAACAGATGGAATGATAATCACAGCCACCACCCAAGAGTATGATACATAGTACACTACTCTGTTATTGACAGCCTGTAGTTCCTTCCTCTGACTTTAAATGCTGCTGATTTGGGACCGTTATTTATATGGATGAGGAACTACTTCATAAGAGGAAATCTATACGTCCAAAGCTAATGTATTGTTCTCCTGCTTGTGTGAAAGATGTCAACAGTAAAAAAAACCCAAAGGTGATGCGTATGAAAACCCTCAAGTCTGGCTCACTGACTGTGTCAACATTCACAAAGGCACAGAGGGTGAAGAAGAGACTGAGTGTTGAAATCTGCCTCCGTTTTGGAGTCAAAACCTCATGTCTCTGAGTATTAATGGCTTTCTAATCCCAAACGGGCCAGTTTGTCTTGAAATACCTTTTGTTAAGAGACAAAGGTGCTCTGGGGACTAACAACACAGAACCATCTCTCGTTATCTCCAGCTTGTGGGGAGGGAACACAAGTATACAACACATTGTTGGAAGAAGGATGATTCAAAGTCCCTGCTATATTTAATTATTCTTCTGTGTTGTTTCTTTCATTGCACTTCTACTCCAAACAACCTTACCAACTACAAAGACAGGAAGCAGAAAAGCTTGCAGCTCCTTAGGGACAGAAGTTGTTTCTTGAAAACCTCAACGAGCTTTAAGTAAAAGCATTTAATGCAGAGAAAGTCTGACAGGCAAAAGACTACATTTAGTAAGAACAAGTTATTTTAATTTGAGTAAGTAAATTTCTGAGCAGAGAAGAGTAGGAAGATGGGAGAGTGAGATCAGCCTGGGAAAGCTGGAAATACCTGAGAGTTATTAGAGGAGATAAATAGCTGTGATGGAAAGGATTTTGGAAAATAACAGACTTATGGGGGCTGTTTGCTATACAGAAGGATGTTAATCTAGGATTATGTGGAAACCTTTCCACGCTCTTTGCATACACAATTGTCACAGACACAGCTCATAGCAGCTCATAAATCTTGCAAAGTGCAGTACAGCATTCAGCCTTTGCAAACTATTGCTTTAATATCATCACTTCTACGAGGGAGATAGAAATATGGGGGCGCATCACCTCTACCTTAAACTGACAAAAGGAGCTGGATTCCTAGACCTTCCATCCAGCATTTGTTGCATGAAGCATTATAACCATTTCATTGCCCAGGGCCCTGTTATAACCATACAATATCCTTCAGAGAAAAACTGTATCACAAAGTTTTTTGTTTCTCCTTTAGGAAGGCCTTCCTATTATCCAGTTGGCGAAACAAGTAGCTGTTTAATGACCTAAGAAAGAGATCGGCGGTCTTTCTTCTCCTTAGAAAGTAAGCTGAAGGGAAGAGTAATTTAACCGAGTTCATAAGATTTGTGCCTTTGAGTCCCGAGTCAGAGCAATCAAACTTGAGTTTATTAAAGCAAAGTCTCTCAGTCCCAGGCCAGGGGAGCATCTTGACGGAGACAGTCTTGACAGCCAGCAACACAACACAGGACTTCTCACGCATCACCTTTCCAATTTCCACTTCTCTGTGCATTCAGCCTTGCCATAGGCAGGAAAAGCAAGAAAAGGAAGGACTTCTCATGGTCCTCTGGCTTTCTTTGTTGTAGCTTCAGTCTGTTTATATATATTAATATTAACTAGAAGATGCCACAAGAGCCAGAAGCAGTTTCATCTCCACAGTCTCCAACATAGTATTAGCCAAAAGGCAGATATCAAAGCATGATGCAGGAGTAGTGCATAAGCTAAATGAAGAGCGGAATTATTTACTCTTTGTCAAGGCTGTTTGGGAGCACAGTGTTCCCTCTTCTTACAAAATAAAATATTCCTTATTTTGTTCATGAAATATATATAAATAAATCTGTATTTTTGGATATTATTAAGGGTGAAGTTATGCTTATGTTATATATTAACCAGCTGGACAAACTATAGCTCCTTTTGCCTCACCTCTACCATCCCACATTAGAGATGCTTGTACCAAGACAATATTTCTTAGAACTGTCAATACACTGAGTCTAAGGGATGGCACAAAGGAAAATATTTACAATAATAAAAGAAATATTTAGTCTTCTCTATAATATCAACTCAAAGAGCAAAATGAAATTTTGCTACTATTGTACTCCGTAACAGTGATGGAGAATGGTTCAGAAAATAAGATTTTTTAGAGTCAACCAGAAAAAATAAAGCCTGTACAACTTCTATTATATCATGCCATCAAAAAGGCATATTTTAATCTTGTTTCTCCAAACATATTCTCATAGACTTGAAAAGTCAGAAAAATATGTTAATTTCCAGATGTGTCTTTCAGTACCTCTCACCACAGCAGTTAGCACTGGATGGTACTAGCCTCAGCAATGTAATTTCAACAATCTAATTATGCCTATAGCTATCTAAATCTGAATTCCAGTCATTTAGGGCATCCTGTAGCACCAACAGTATGGAAATAAAGAAGGAAAGAATATATTATTGTCTCTTACCACAGTATAGATCTGAGGTTTTCGTCTTTTTGCCAGGTCGATTATATTGACTCCATTGTAGTAAAGGTTCTCAATGCACCCATGGAAATTTTTCCTTTGAAAGGTTCCTGGTTTTCCTGGGACAGGAATCCCTCCAAAACTGAGCTTTTGGAAGAAGAAGAAGAGTATTTAGTTGTTACCTGAAAATAAGAGGGCAGAGCCACACTCCGTGCAGCCAGCCAGGATATTACCTAAGAACCAAGTCACGTTAACAACATCATCTCAGAGCATGAAGCAGAGCCTGGCTGCCCAACAGGGGAATTACAGACCTCACAGCATTACAGTTGTTGGCAAAACGTTGCTGCTGCAGGCAGCTCCCTCATTTGGAAACATCTTTTCAGTGCCTTGACACACCACTTAACCAACCTAGCACCACCAGCCCACCAGCCAGGAACACCTCATGCATAAGGTAATGTTCAAATGGTCACTGGCCCACAGCCCCTACTGGCCTGGAGGCTGTCACCCAACAGATGACCATGGCAGCCATCAAGGAATAGGGGAACCAACAATTCTAAACCACAATTACCTTAGATTCCTAAAGGAAAACAAAGCACAAAACAGCCAAACAAAAATCACGACCTAAAAAAACCTCTGACAACTCTATTTTCGTTTTTCAGATGAGAAAGTTTGTTTCAAGTTAGCTTCATTGGTCTCTTTGGCAAAGTCTTACTCATGGTACCACTGGTTTTTTACTCATTTTTCCCTTCCTAGCCAGCAACACTATGAGTCATACAAGCCACATGGGGATTCTGCAGTCACCACATTTCACGGTGTTTCCAGCACATCAGGAACTGTACTGCAGTCTTGCTGCATCCACTGCAGCAAAGACATGCACTGCTGTGCGGCACTGCTGACACAGTGACAGCTGCTGGAACCTAGTCAGCCTTATTCCTCTGTCATGACTCCTAACAGCTTGTCCCAGCTCATTATTACAAAAATAAAGGAAAATTTGGAGGCTGTTTTTCCTCCCACTTCATCTAAAAAGCTGCAATACATAAGTAAATGAAACCTCCCTGGATAACCTTGAAAGCACTTCTTCTAAAACAAGCCCTTAATGAACTTGTACCTCAGTTGTGTTAATAGATCACTTCCGAGAAATAAAAGAGTGAACAGACTGATACTTTACATCACTTGCAGATTTGTTATCGGCGTGAGGGCTTATGTGATAGCAATGTTGTTTTCCAGTGAGAACCATTATTTCTTCCTTAAAAGACCAGACTTTCCTTCTTTCATATTCTATTCTTTGAGTCTCCTGTTTAGGGACTCTGTACTGAGTTTCAAAAGCAGAGGAAAAATCAATATCAATTATACCACTGTATTATTAGGAAAACAGTTTCCTTTGTGATTGGTAATAATTTTAATTACCAAACTAATGGTTTTATTATTTTCAGTAAGGCCTTTAATCCCTAAAGTGTGCTGAGCTAAACTTTTAGTAGACTGTAATGCTGTAATGTTTGACTGAAGATTGTCTCAGTGCACATGGAAAGAAAAAATGTTGTGTGAAAAACTAAGCACCAGGGGCGAGGACTGAGTGCCACAGAGGTCAGTGGTGATGCTGATTTACACCAGCTGAAGATCTTCTCTACCACGCTCCCTGTTTTGGAACATCTGGAAAAATGTTCTTCAAATTACATTGGAGCCTGAGTTTTCCCTAATTGGCATCAACCTTGTAGCAGGAGGCAAAGAATTTTATTACCTTGAAATTAGAAAAGCTGATGACTCAATTGTTTGACTTTTCTCAACTCCATCTAATAAATAGTTACAGTTTTGGCCCCTGTTAGTTCAGTCTGAAGCTGTACTATCCTTCCTAAACGTGTTCATGATGTGGTACAGCACTGCCAAGGGACAAGTGCCACTTTCTCCACTCTGCTTTGTGAAACGCAAAGAAGAAAATTTCTGCTCAAACATGAGAGGAGCAGAGAGCAGGCACCTGCCACTGCGGAACTGCCTGCTTTTGTTCCTTGGGTGTGCTGGGAAATGATCCCTTCCAGAGAACTGAATCCAAAGTACAGAGGGGAAACCTGTGGTCTCTTAAGCAATGAGCTATGCCAGCTCAACACATCCAGACAGGCTGATGGCTCCTTCTGTGCAAGCACGGCCTTGTGCCTCGTGAGTTAGCAAGACTCAGTAGACAAGCCTGTGGGGATAAAAATGAACACAGGTAATTTGCCCACAGGTGTGCCTCCATGGGAGGAACAAATGAGGAATTGCCTTGCATATGGATAGAACAATATGAAAGTTTATTAAGGAATTTTTTATCAACTATCATCCATAAGCACTGAACTGCTGGTGTAATATTAACTGTACTCTGCCACACCTTGACCTCATCATAGGGGAGCACAACAGCCTCAGTTTTTACGGAGAGGCAAGGCATCTCCTCTGCTCAGTCCTTCCTTGGCTGAGCTGTTCTGACTTCATAGGCCAGGATGCCATCACAACTGTCATGACCCCAGATGTGAATGCACCTGGGTCAGAGTTGGCAGTTTTGACAGTAGTGCTGAGGGTCTTTCCTTCCTGGTGGGAAGACAGCAATCTTTACCTACTATCTCCATGTGGAGAGCTGTAATCTGAGCAAGTCATGGCTAGACAGAGGCACAATTGAGAGCTGGTATCCCCCTAGTCAAGTCAATCAGATTCAGGGATGCTATGCACTGATCCCATTAAAATCATATTGAAGATGATGACACAGAATCTCCCTATAGATAAGCACGGTTGCTCCCTGAAGATTTGACTAGAACCCAGGCTATACCTTATTTAGCTCAAAGTCTGCCGCACTTGGAAGTGTAAGCATAATTCAACACATATTTACCCAGAGACTGTCCATTTTCTGAACTGTCACACATAGAGTTGCACTGATGTAGTCTATGTTTGTTAACAATGAAAGGAGCTCTCTGGGAAGGAAATAGAGAAAAGATTTTTGTGGAAGGAAATAGCTTATAGAGTGGTTGTTTTCCATCACATTAATTCTATACCAATTCAGCCTCATTTCCCATATAGCCTATAACTTACAGGGCTTCACACACCTCATAATCAATATCCAAGTGATCTGAATCCCCTTTTGTCCGGAAATGCTGGGTGTGTTTGTCCACCGTGAAGTTCACTTGCTTGTTGAAGCGCTCTATGAGAACCGAGTGCCAGTGCTGGTCATCCAGGAGGCTGCCCAGGGTGATGGATGTATGGCTATTGCTGAAGTGCAGGTTGGAGTCCCCTGGAGGAGGAGAAATAGGCAGAAGAGACCAGAGTTACCTCCAGGCCCTTAAGTGAAGCATAAAGGCTAAAGAAAGGCATTGAGCAACGTTCCTAGGTGCACACTGGAGCTGTGCCCATCAAAACCAGCCTCTTGACAAAGTTTGCCTTAGATTCTTTGGGTCTCCTATTTATGAATGTACATATACAATTCCCTCCCGCAAAATCCTTGCAATAGACCATGAGATTTTCCCAATGCTGCACACACTGCAGCAAACAGGGAACTGCCACTCTGTCTGTGCCCAATGTTCTGCTGTGCATGGAAGGCCCCGGTGCTTTAAGCACTCTCTTTGAGTTGCATCAAAATTTCCAATCTGTTCACATTAACAGACCACTCCTAACATTTCAGTTTCAACTATGTGGGGTTCGTATTTTAACAAAACAATTACACCTGTCCATCTTCAGAGGGAAAAAAAACCAGCCGCAAGTCAATGAAGCAACATGAACATAAGTGTTTCCTTTAGCTCAAAGATATTCTTAAATTTGGCCTAGATCTCCAGAAGTTTAGATCATGAGTCATAAAAATATTTAGGCCCTAACATTGGTGATTTCAAGCACTCTTCTGTTTTCCAGATGGCTTTAAGTCTGAACACTTCAGAGCCTCTCACTGAAAGGGAGCATGTGCCCTTTTTTACATCGCAGAATGAAGAAAACACACGCTTCAAAACTGTCAGGCAACATGCGAGCAGATTCAAGAGCAGATATCAAAAACATTGCCCAGGATATACGAATGCACACAGAGGATTTGAAATGGCCAAACCCCATATACTTGGGGATACTGCTAAAAGATAAAACATTCTTATCTCAGACTCTGTATTCACAGCAGCATTTCCCCTCGAAGAAATAATATAATGTATTTAAGTATGCTATATTCTTATCCTAGTATGGAATACTTGGAAGAGGAGGACAAATCAATGATGTCACCGAATTCTATGTTCAGAGGCTCAGGATGTAGTTACTTGGTCCACATAACAAATCAGAAAAACGTTGCATTATTATTTCTACTCAAGGAATGAAGGAAGGAAGGAAAGAAAGACAGTATTAGTTGAAGACTAAAAATTAATAAGTTTATGTAAAAATTAAATCCAAGAGCTGTGGAAAATTGTTACTGACATTTAAAACAAAGACAATTAAGCATGAGGTGAAAAAATGCAGGAGGAATTTTCTGCGTATTCTGTTTTAGCAGATTTATAAAAGCAAACCAAAACAATCATTGTTACATTAATATGGGGAACCAGTAATCCTAATTATCCTTACCCAGATTGATGTGCAAGGAGAGCTTCCCTTTCTGCAATTCCAATGTAATGTAGTCTCCACGCTGTCCTTCTCCATGGATTAAGACTCCATCTCCCTGCATGCTCTTGAACTTCAAGGAAACCACATCTTTAAATGTGCTCATAAGCTTCTGATTGAACCTGTAGAGGAGTGAACTTCGGCCATCGAAGTCTGCAATATCTGACTCTGGGAGAAAGAAGATGGCAAAAGGAAGAAGAGGGGCAGCATCAGGAGAGTGACTGTGTTTTTTCAGGACCTTTTTGATCTTTGGAGCCAGGTTTTCTCGGATGCTTACAGCCACAGGACATATGTGGCATCCAGGCACCCACATTTCAGTCATTTCCAATCTTCTCTCTCTGACTGGGGACACGGAACACTAGGAAGGATAAAACCAGAACTCCTCTGAACTTCTCTTTTATGCAAAACTTCCTTTTCACTCAACTTTTTAGAACAGGTGCCCTTCATCGTATCCAGATCCTCAGAACACCCCCTGCCATACTTGCTGTTTGTCTTACAAACACACTCAGGATGTTCAATACTTTGAACACTTAAGTTTTCACTCCAATTTTTGTAGTTTCACAGGCATCTGTTGAGCTGTTCCTGTGTGTTGGCCATGCCTGCACTCACCTTCGCATCCAAACAAACATCATCTTATCCTCTAGGGGCTGGCTGCTTGTTTATGATGGGCATTTATCAACCATGTTTCTGCATGCAAATTTACTATGCTGGCAAAAATAGTAAAATATCAATTTGAAAAGCTTTTGAAGGGATTTCACAGGAACTGGGCACCTAAACTGATTATACAACCTTTGAAAATCATATTAGAACATATTTTCCCCTTCAGTCAGCCTCTAAAACCCAATCATTATGATGGGAAACAAGCTTTCCATTCTTCAGTTGTTCCTTTGGCAGTAGTAGCCTGTAGTACTCTCTTTGCATTATAAGGTGGTATTTGAAGCAAATTGTATTTTTAATAAACTTTTTTTAAAAAAAGTATATAAATATAAAACTAGGACATTTCAGGTAGCTTTGAAAAGTTTTAACTAATACATTGTATTCAAATATGACTGATGTGTAAATTCAATTCCAATTCCTATCCAAATGCAAGTTGGCAAAATTATGGATAAAATTTCTAGTTGTAAATAATAAACCCATCAATTATTATCTCCTGTGGTTAAGAAAATTTTTTTAAAATTAAGAACACCAGATGATGAAGAATCTGAACAAGGGCTTGCTAAGCTACATAACTACTGGGACAAATAAACAAAGAAAAGGCACAGAATCATAGAATCATAAGGTTGGAAGAGACCCCTCAGATCATCGAGTCCAACCATACCTGTCTCCTTCCTAAACCCTGTCCCTAAGAGACTTATCTACCCATTTTTTAAACACCTCCAGGGATACCGACTCCACCACCTCACTGGGCAGCTGTGCCAATCCCTGAGCACCCTTTCAGTGAAGAAATTCTTCCTAATGTCCAGTCTAAACCTCCCCTGGTGCAACTTGCAGCCATTTCCTCTCATCCTATCACTTGTCACTTGTGAGAAGAGACCAGCACCCACCCCGTCACAACCTCCTTTCAGGCAGTTGTAGACAGGGATGAGGTCTCCCCTCAGCCTCCTCTTCTCCAAGCTAAACAACCCCAGTTCCCTCAGTCTCTCCTCATAGGGCTCATTCTCCAGCCCCTCCCCAACCCCCTTGCCTTTCTCTGCACACGCTCCAGCCCCTCAATGTCCTTCTGGGAGTGAGGGGCCCAAAGCTGAACTCAGCACTTGAGGTGCGGCCTCACCAGTGCTGAGCACAGGGGCACA